>JASDQU010502561.1:63584-82479 GCA_032191745.1 Picea mariana
CCTCTATTATCCCTTTTTGGTTCTATGTTTAGTCACAGATATATGATCACGACCTTATGGATTCGCAAATTGGCAACTCTTTATCTAGATATTCACACCATGAGCCCGACCAACCATGGTCCCTTTCGATACTTAGCCAATTATGTAATCACCGGGTCCCGGATTTCCGATATCCAACACCTATGTCCCCTGTTCCCTCATATACATCTTGCACCCAAAGAACTTCTGTGATCTGCAATTTATGCCTTTATTGGTGAGAACTCAGCAGGGGTTCGAAAGGATTTGCATTAATAAGCAAACAGTGGATGTTCTTCTCTGAGATACTTAGTGTTTTTTTTCGTTGTCTTCTTCCTGTGTATTATCGCTTTCTAGTTATATACTTAGTCACCTTTCTATGATCGTGGGTTCTAACGTTGGCGTGTTGACATATCTTCATCTCCATATATATCCTCACATGAGGAATTCGACCGACTGCTATTCATTTTCATACTTAGTCAATTTTATGCCCGCGGTTGTCGAGTTGGCGCTTTCGAACTCTGCTGCTTCTTATTCCATGATATACATTTTCTACTCAAAAATTTTGTGATCTACAATTCCACTGCAGACTCCATCCTTTTTCCCTTTTTTTCTTCCCGTGTATTATGGGACTATAAAGTATGGACATGATATTTTATAGAGCATGTACGGAGTCTGCATTCCATACGTAGCCACTTTTTGGATCGCGGGTTCTTGGGCGGGCAGGATCAAAATTGTCCTCCATTGTTTTGTGCCCTTCAAATAGCACCCAGAATTCCATGATATACAAATTGAATGCGGAATTCCCAAAATTCTGCATTCCTTACGAATCTGACCGACCGTTATTCCTTTTCATACTTAGTCAATTTTATGCCCGCAGTTGCTGGTTTGGTGCTTTCGAACTCTGCTACTTCTTGTTCCATGATATACATTTTCCACTCAAAATTTTCGTGATCTACAATTCCACCGTGGACTCCTTCGTCATTTTCCCCTTTTTTTCTCCACGTGTATTATGGGACTATAGAGTATGGACATGAGATTTTATAGAGCATGTATGGACTCCACATTCCATATGTAGCCCCTTTTTGGATCATGGGTTCTCGGGTGGGCGAGCTCAAAATTGGGCCTCCATTGTTCTATGCACTACAAATAGCACCTAGAATTCCGCGATATACAAATTGACAAGCGAACAAGTGACAACTAGACACACTGGTACCTAACAGTTGGCATCACACCCTCTGCAATATATAAATTGACTATCGGCTTCCGACATCGTCTGACCTCCGCAATATATAAATTGACTACCAGCTTCCGACATCGTCCGCTCTTCTGTGTCACAGATTATGCATTCAAATGTTCTGATTGACACAATTTGAACGTTGTGGCCTCGCATCTTCTGGAGAGACCTTGTAAGCCTGCTTTGGATCCTCCTATTGCCGAGTTCACGAAATTTCGAATTCTTGGATACTGTTTCGGGTTGGCCCTTTCGAATTCTGTTGGTTCTTCTTCCGTAATATACATCTTGCACTCGAAATTTCCATTCTCTACAATTCCACCGCGCACTCAGACCTTTTTCCCTTTTCTTCTTCCCATGTGTTATCGCCTTCTGGTAATATACTTATTCTCCTTTCTATGATCACGAGTACTAGCGTTGTCGAGCTGACATATCTTCATTTCCATCTATATCCTCACATGACGAATCCAATGGACCATTGTTCCTTTCTATAATTAGCCAATTTTATGGTCGCGCTTGCTGGGTTGGCGCTTTCGAACTCTGTTGCTTCTTGTTCCATGATATACATCTTGAAATCAAAACTTTCATCATCTACAATTCCACCATGGATTCCTCGAACTCGCAAGCTTCATTCTACCACAGTTCAAAAATGTTTCAAAGTATCTGTCACTGCCTTCCATCCCCACTAACTTCCTATTGTTCCTAATATACATTGGTTGTGCTCTTACTAGTGAGAACTCGACACAATGGTATGAAACAGTTGGCATCCGACCCTCCGCAATATACAAATTGACTACTGGGTTCACATCTTGTACTCAAAATTTTCGTGATCTACAATTCCACCGTGGACTCCTTAGTCCTTTTTTCCTTTTCTTCTTCCCGTGTATTATGGATTTTTGGTTATATACTTAGTCACCTTTCTATGATCGCGGGTTCCAGCGTTGGCGGGCTGGCATATATTTATCTCCATCTATATAATGACATGACGAATCCGACCAACCGTTGTTGCTTTCCATACTTAGCCAATTATATGGATGCGGTTGTCGGGTTGGCAGTTTTGAACTCTACTGCTTCTTATTCTGTGATGTACATCTTTCACTCAAAACTTATGTGATATACAATTCCATCACGACTCCTCGAACTCACAAGATTCACGCTACCACAGTTCACAAATGTTTCAAAGTATCTGTCACTGTCTTCCATCCCCACTAACTTCTTGTCCTTCCTAATATACATTGGTTATGATCTTACCGATAACTCTTACTAGTGACCTCTGCACACACTGATATGAAACAGTTCGCATCCGCCCCTCTGCAATATACAAATTGACTACCGAGTTCTGACATCGTCCCCTCTTCTGTGTTACATATTATGCATTGAAATGTTCTGAACGATACAATTTGACCATCGGGACCTCACGTCTTCTAGGGAGACCTTGTCAGCCTATTTTGGATCCTAATGTTGACGGGTTCACGAAATCTCCAATTCTTAGTCATTGTTTCAGGTTGGCGCATTCGAACTCTATTGCTTCTTGTTTCGTGCTAGACATATTGCACTCAAAATTTCCGTGATTTACAATTCCACCGCAAACTCCTTAAGTCCTTTTTCCCTTTTCTTCTTCCCATGTATTATCGCTTTGTGGTTATATAATTAGTCTCTTTTTTATGATGGCGGGTTCCAGCGTTGGCGGGCTAACATATCTTCATCTTCATCTATATCCTCACATGACGAATCTGACCGACCGTTGTTCCTTTCCATACTTAGCCAATTTGATGGCCGCGCTTGCTGGGTTGGCGCTTTCGAACTCTGTTGCTTCTTGTTCCGTGATATACATATTGCACTCAAAATTTCCATGATTTACAATTCCACCGCGGACTCCTTAGTCCTTTTTCCCTTTTCTTCTTCCCATGTGTTATTGCTTTGTGGTTATATACTTAGTCGGTTTTCTATGATCACGGGTTCTAGCGTTGGCGGGCTGACATATCTTCATTTCCATCTATATCCTCACATGATGAATCTGACCGACTGTTATTCCTTTCCATACTTAGCCAATTTTATGGTCACGGTTGCCACGTTGATGCTTTCCAACTCTGTTGCTTCTTGTTTCATGCTATACATCATGCACTCAAAACTTTTGTCATCTACAATTCCATCACGAACTCCTCAAACTCACAAGCTTCACTCTACCACAGCTCACAAATGTTTCAAAGTATTTGTCGCTGCCTTCCATCCCCACTAACTTCATGTCCTTCTTGATATACATTAATTATGCTCTTACTAGTGATATACAAATTGCCCTCTGGATTGTCCTACCATACCCTCTTCGGTGTTACGCGTATTGCACTCAAAGACTTCTGAGACATACAATTTGACCCTCGCACCCTCACCTCCAATGGTTGTACCTTGTAACCCTATTTTGAAGCTACTTTTTCATGTACCTATGACCTCCGTATTTTCTTAGTATGTAATTAGAAACCTTTCATGGTAACAACTGACCATGCAAGAACCGTCAACATTGTCATTAATGAGTGAAACGCTCGAGGAGATCTCCCATTATTACGTATTAAACCAAGATATGTGGAGAGTTATTTTGTCCCTTCTGATTGTTCATCTCGAACACGTGTCGTCATGTTGGCGTGCTCAAGAAATATAGAATGCTTAATCACTCATTGTCGTATCCGCCATGTTTGCATTTCTATGTATGCAATTACTAGTGTTTAACGATAACAAAGCATCATGCAACAACTGTCCAAATTGTCATTAATGAACGAAAGTCTCGAGGAGATCTCCCATTCACACGCATTGGAACAAGATTTGTGTAGGGTTGTATTATCCCTTCCAAATTTTCATTTCATTCATCGTCTGGAGAAAAGAAACGTTCTTGTATACCTATGGCAGTAGGTCGACAGTAATTTTGTGGAGATACAGTAAATATCTTCGAAGATCAGGACCAGAACTTCTAGTGGTCCAGGGCATACTTTTACTATTCATCCCATTCCACCCAGAACGAAGTTATTTGGACCTCCAGAATCGCTCGTGGAGGTTGCGTCCCTGAGGTTTTTGACTGTAAGGAGGTGGTATCTTGGTGCGCCGAAACATATATTCCAAGCCAAAGAATTCGTCTACTACACGGCCATTCTTTGTCGCCTCAGGTCTTTCGCAAGATGTTAAAATTGTCGGAGCCAATATTAACGTTCATAGGACAAGACTGCAAGCGGTTCCTATAAAAACATGAGAACGGGTTGGACATCTTGGTCGAGTTCCTAGAAGACCCGACAACAGTTCCTCAAGATATCATAAAGTTGCAGGTAAGTTCTTTTAGAAATCCATTACTGGAAATTGCCTGGTTGTTTACAAGAATAATGGGACAGGCATCCACGGAAAGCATTTCCCAAATAATTATTTATATTTTGTACTTCACAGTCAAGGAACAATTCATTTTCGATTGGGGGAAGGTAATTTCCATTGATATTTGTTCCCAGTTGTCACGATTCAAAGAATCGAATAAATTTTATATGTCATCCTACTTGATTTTCGCAATAGTGCATTGTTGTTTGTTTCCAAAACTTTCTCTTTCCAATATAATAAACTGTGGATTCAACCCAGTAAAATTATGGTACCAGGCCCTGTGGAGGCACAAGGCCTCCCATTGTTTTTATGAAGTTTTAATGGCTTTGTCTCAGTTTTCAAAGATTTTTTGTTAGGGAAGGATGCTCCCCGGATGTATGGCTAGGCAACCATGTTTTTGAACGGGAACCGCACACTTGAACAAAAGGAAAATGAAAGTGTACTCGTGGTCTTTGGCTCTAAGGAAAATCCTGCTTTCCTTCCATGCCACATCATGGACAAGATGTTTGTTGCAGAAATAGCAAGGCAATACAACCACTGGTTGCATTTTTTCCATGACAAGAAAAAAAAACAGTTCATTCCTCTGCCCTGAAAAGTCTGAGATTTTGTGTCCAAAAACGTCAATAAGATTGATGAATTTGCTAACCATTTCAAGAAATTGAACCTAACATATGTTGAAAGGCTAAAAGGGTTCGACCCTAATGGGATTTTTTGAGAACATTTACTGGTAGTTGGCTTTAACATCTCTTTTATCCATAGACACCTGATCGAAGATAGGGACAGTGACAACAACAATGTTGTTTCTGGCAATTGCGACGCAGAGACATTGCAAAGCGCGACTGAATTGTACAAACAATAGGGAAAAGTATCCAGTGAGAAGAGTGCCTAGTCCCCCGTCGGCACTCCCAAGAGCGTGACATCATGGAGCATCACTTCAATGGCCCACCCCAGTAAGAAAGAAACCCACAAATCTTTGAACGGAGGAGGAGATAAGAACCCTCCTCACATAAAAATTGATAGTTCTCACAAAATTCCACTAACGAAGAAGAGAGAAAACAATGCAGGGCAGGCGGACGAACCCAATATTGAAAGTGAACAGCTGCAACTTGAAATTGAAACTGAGCACATGCAAAAAATTGGGTCGTCCACAGTGGAAATAGATGAGACCGAAATTTTTTACGAAGATGAATCCTTCGTATTCCAGAGCGTTGTTTTTGACAGCCAATCTAAAAGTATGGTCATTGAAAAGAGAGATGTAACAAACAGGAAAGGCAAATCTCGCACAAAGATTAACTTTAGGGAAATGTGGTTGTCCCAAATCTCCCTATTTCAGCAAGTAACCGGTGATGCTCTTCATGATTCCATTAGAGGAATTGAAGTGGAAAATGCCAAAGTGAAAGAACGCCTCAACGAATTTGAGCAGGCTTTCATTGCAACCGCAAAATTTGCCAGTCCTTTAGAAAAAAATGTGCCTGCTATGACTGAAGCCAAGATGAAAGTATCCTCTACCCTCCTTGCATGCTCTAGAGCCCTTGTAGAGAATAACATCAACAAAATAATGCAGCTAGTTATTGAAGCCTGCAAAACATCGCAAAATTTAGTTTCCTTCGGAAGGAAGGCAAATGATTTGCTCGAACATTTGGAGGCGAATTTAAAAAATGATCATCTTTTCTGTGAAGAGGTGCTAACCCATTTTTCCAACCATGCCGTCAACACATTGGAACTGAAAAGAAGACAAGAGAAACTCCCCTCCCCAAAGCGGACCAAAAAAGTAAAAGCATGCTGGAAAAATAAAGTTAAGAACTTGGAGCTCATTGTCGAATCATGTAAACAAGCCATATCAGAAAAGGAAGATTTATTCACAAACCTAATCCAAATAGACTTAGTCGAAAGTACCAACGAGGTTCAAGACCCAAACTTAATTCTCAAATCCTTGAAAATAACCAAAGAAGCCTTCCATGAACAATGATGCAGGAGCATCGTATAAATCCCAAGCATGTGTCGAAAGCCAAGGAGACAGCTGGACGCATAGATGTAATTTGAACATGTTTTTTTGAAAACGTTTTGAATTTCAAAATCTCAAACATTTATGTAATGGATAGGAGGAAAGTGCATTTGCATTTATACCTTGGATATCCAAATTGATTTTGGAGCGTATGTTCCTATCTGCCGCATGTAATAGGCATTTATGGTTTTTAATGCAAGTAGGTAGATTTAAATGATAGACTAGACAATTTAGGAGCGTAGGAAGGAAAACAGATGATAGACACCCTCACACTTGTATCATTGTAACATAATTCAAAATTCGTAAGTTGTAGAGCTGCAGAGGAGAATATAGGAGAGCAGAGGACTTTTATGCATTTTAGTTGTTCTTTGCCATGTACAGGGGCACTGGAATTAATAGAAGAAAGCTTTGATTCCAAATCTATGTGTGTTTGTTATGGTTGTTGGAACCACCTGTTGAATGGTATGTTGCAGGTTTATTTATATTCTTTGTATGCATTTTCTTTTAATGCTATGTGTGTGTGTGCATGCTCTAGAATTCCATGTTGAATGTTTGAATTCTGGATGAGGGGAGAATGAGTTTCAATTGTTTCTCTTTCTGAGAATTCTTGCAAAGAGTGTAGTGGAGGGTCCACAAGGAGTGTGTCAACTAGGTTTTGAATTTCATCTCAGAACTTCTAGAAGAGATTCAATTGTGTCTTTACAAGAAGGAGTGCTAGTAGAGCACAGAGCCATGCAAAGTGTGCGTGGGCTGGGAAAGAGGGAGAATTTCTTCCAACTCACAGAGGAGTTGATGAATTCTCTATTGCAAAGAGTGCACAAAGCTTCCCTCAAAGGATAGCTGGGAGTTATCACTAAGTGTGCAAGGTTCATGCACAACGAAGGCTTGAAGTCAAAATTCGCCAAGGTAAGCTCGAAGAACTGGAGAATCAGCTTTGGTTGAAGGTCGAAAAGGCCGAGCTGGATCGAAATCAAGAAAGGAGCAGGTCCAAGTGCCTTTGCCAAAGATCAGAATCGAAGGTTGTCAAAAGGCAGGGACGGACGGTCTAAATTCTTCATGGAGAACTCGAGAGATCGCGAGGACCGTAGGATTGGCAGGAGATGCAAGGTGGCTAGCAACAGGGAGGCATCCACCACCCAGAATCAAGGATCAATGGGAGTCATTGATCGGGCTTTCTCTAAGCCATTGGATCATTTCATGAATTCAGGGTTCGTAAGTTTGGAGGGCAGGCCAAATTCTTGGTTGCTCCAAGTCCGGAGTCGCGAGGTGCTGGAATAAGGATCTAAGCCATTGGATCTTGGTCACAGAAGAACCGTTGGATCAACCCTCGCATGGTATTGCATATCGGGGGTTCGAATGTTGAAAAACATTTCACCCAGATCTCAAAAGTCGCGAAGTGTCGAGCACCGAGGACTCGTGCAACCAGGTGGCACATCCCGTAAAGTGGGGATCACGTGGGTGACAGGTGGCGTACACCCATCACTGTGGAGGAGTCAACACCCTATTGGCTTATCGTGTTTCATTTATTCTCAAGGGAGGAGCATGAGGGCTCTACATTCCAACTCACGAAGTCGTGAGTTGCGAGAGGAGATAACACTTAGCTCTCGCTGATGGTTATGTGTGGAAGGTGCTAACGAAGAGGAGCCATACTTCATATAACGTTCACGGGTATCAGAGGTTTGGAGCAAGAGGAGTCAAAAGTCTTCGACTCTCCAACTCGTGGTCACATTTCAAAAGACTAAAGAGAAGGGTTTATCCCTTAAGCCCATTCGGAGCTTCACATCTCGTCTATTGCAGAGAGCGGTGGCATTGTGTTGAGCGTGCCAAACTCGCGAGACCCGAAAATCCTTTGCGGTCTTGAATAAGGGTTTCGNTATAGCAAAGAGAAAAGAGGAATTTTACAGCCATGCCACCGAGAAGAAGAGAAAGGTCCATGCCTGATCCAGCAGTGGAGCAAGAAATGAGAGAACTTTGTGCCAGGCTTGATGCTATGGAAACAGCACAGAGGTGAACAGTCGATGTTGGAGACATCAGCGAGGCTGAAAGTGAAAATGAGGTAGAAAATGAAGGAGAATAAGTCGCAGTCGAAGATGCTGCAGAAGAACATCTATTCAGAGTTGTTGCAAGAATTGGAGCTAGAGAGAAGATGGATATTCCCATGTATGAAGGAAACCTAGAGGTTGAAGATCTTCTAGACTAGATTAGAGCTCTATACAAACACTTCGACTATGAGGATGTCGAGGAAGACAAGAAGGTCAAACATGTCATTACCAAACTTAAAGGGCATGCAACGTTGTGGTGGGATGAACTGCAGGCTGATAGACGTTGCAAGGGAAAGCAGAAAATCAAGAGCTGGGATAGAATGGTTGCAAAGATGAAAGCCAAGTTTATACTCAGGGATTATCAAATAAATCTATTTCGGAGGATGCATAATTTGAGATAGAAGTTGATGACAGTGAAGGAATATACGGAAGAGTTCTATAGGATAAACATTAGAGCAGGTTATCGGGAAAGTGATGATGAGAAAGTTGCCAGATATATGAATGGTCTGTGATGTGACAATCAGGATGAAATGAGCATGATGACCATCTGAAACATGGAAGATGCTTATCAGATGGCTCTGAAAGTTGAAGAGAAGTTGAGTCAAAAGAAAGGTCAAAGAGGCCGAGGCAGAAGTCATACAGAGGCAAGGCAATTGCCCAAGACAGAACGCAGAAGTCCAAAGATGAAGGAAGGAAACCTCATACTCAATCTGAGAGAGGAGGAAGCTCACAGGGGAGATAGTATGCTGACCGAAACACTTTTCCTCGAGCCATAGGAAGAGGAAGAAGCAAAGGAGGCGAAGCAAAATTATTTTTCTATGGAAAAATCAGACATAAATCCTATGAGTTTCCAGAACGGAAGAAAGAGGGTGTTGAAACTCACATTTCCGAAGCTCAGGGACAGAATGTTGAGGCAGAAGACACTGAGAGCAAAATATCTTTGATGATGCGAAAATTTCTCTTGAAGCCAGAGAAGGAGGCGGAGAATCCATCCCAAAGGAACAGTATATTTAGAACTCCTTTCAAGACCAAGGACAGGGTATGCAAGGTAATAGTGGATAGCGGTATCACAGACAATATTGTGTCTATAGAGATGGTGGAAAAACTGGATCTGGAGACTGTTGCGCATCCAAGCCCATATAAAGTATCGTGGTTGCAAAAAGGACATCAGGTAAATGTCACTAAACAGTGTTTAGTTGAATTTAAAATAGGGGGATATAAAGATGAAATTTTATGTGATGTCATTCCCATGGATGTTTGTCATCTATTGTTGGGTAGACCATGGCAGTATGACAGAAATGTTGTTCATGATGGGAGAAAGAACATGTACACCCTGGAAAAGAATGGTAGGACGCACATGTTGTTGCTGATTAAAGATAAAGGGGTGAAAACAGAGATGAGCAACATCGTACTTCTCATGAGTGGGACGGAACTTCTTAAGGAAGTTAAGAAGAAGGAAGACACACAATTTATTGTGGTTAGGAAACCCAAAATTGTTTCGAACAACACTCGAGTAGATGATTTGTCGGAAGAGATCTAGGATTTGCTGGAAGAGTTTTTTGATATAGTAGTGGACAAACTACCTTGTTCGTTGCCACCTATCAGGAATATAAGTCATCATATTGACCTTATAACTGGAGCCAGTTTTCCGAACAAAGAAGCGTATAGGTTGACGCCACAGGAGAATGAATAATTCATGAGACAGGTCCAAGACTTGATGGACAAAGGATTGATTCGGGAGAGCTTGAGTCCATGCATTGTTCCGACAGTGCTCAGCCCAAAGAAGGATGGTGGCTAGAGAATGTGTACAGAATCAAGGATAATCAACAAAATTACCATCAAGTACAGGTTTCCATTGCCAAGGATGGACGACTTGATGGATTGCTTGAGTGGAGAAAAATATTTTTCAAAGATTGATTTGAAAAGCGGATACCATCAAATCAAAATGAGGGAAGGTGATGAATGGAAGACAACATTCAAAACCAATGAGGCTTTATATGAATGGCTTTTCATGCCATTTGGCTTGAGTAATGCACCGAGTACCTTCATGAGATTAATGAACGAAGTTCTGAAGGCCTTCATAGGAAAATTTGTGATCGTATATCTTGATGATATATTGATCTTCAGCAAAACTGAAGCAGAACACTTGAAGCATTTAGCTGCCGTGATGAGGAGACTGCAACAAGAGAAATTGTTGATTAATATGAAGAAATCATCATTCATAAAGACAGAACTCATCTATTTGGGTTTTGTGATCTCTTCAAACAAGTTGAACATGGATCCGGAGAAGGTAAAAGCGATTAGATATTGGCCATCGCCGAAGAGTGTTTTCAAAGTTCAAAGCTTCCATGGTTTGGCTAGCTTCTACAGGAAATTTATCAGAAATTTCAATGGAATTAGCGCACCGATGATGGAAACGGTTAAGAAAAGACACAAATATTTTCATTGGACAGAGGAAGCAGAGAAGATTTTTAACTTGTTGAAGAAGAAGCTCACTGAGCAACCAATTCTGGTTTTACCAGATTTCAACAAGACATTCCAAGTCAAATGTGACACGAGTGGATTTGCAATTGGAGCGGTCTTGAGCCAAGAAAATAGGCAAATTGCATATTTCAGTGAAAAACTGAATGAGGACAAGATGAAATACTCAACGTATGACAAAGAATTCTACGCAGTCATACAAGCGTTGAAAAAATGGAGGCATTATTTGGTTCCAAAGGAGTTCATCTTGTACAACCATAATCACGCTTTGCAATTCGTAACCCAACAGGAGAAGTTGAACCAAAATCATGTGAAATGGGTTGAGTTCATGCAGAATTTTACTTTTGTAACTAAGCATATTTCTGGAACTGCTAACAAAGTTGATGACGCTTTGAGCAGGAAATCTTTGCTATTGCAGGAATTCAGAGTAAAGAATTTGGGTTTTGACAACCTCAAAGAAATTTATAAGGATGATTCAGATTTCAAAAAAGCATATGAGGCGTCTGAGAATACAATTCTCTGGGATGGGAGCCAATGGACCGAATACATGATCTAGGATGGATTATTGTTCAGGGGCAATCAACTATGTATCCTAAAATGCTCTATGAGGGAGAATCTGTTGAAGGAGAAACACAGTGGAGGATTGGTCAAACACTTAGGTCATGACAAAATGTTCTCAAAGCTGAATGGTTCATATTATTGGCCAGGGATGAGAACCGATGTGAAGAAATTTGTGGACAAATGTAGAATTTTCCAGCAGATGAAGGGAAAGAGGCAGAACAAAGGGTTATATCAACCATTACCCATACCGGAAAGGTCGTGAGATGTCGTGAGCATGGATTTCATATTGGGACTACCAAGGACACAAAGGGGATATGATTTGATCTTTGTGGTGGTCGACAGATTTTCCAAGATGGCACATTTCATACCATGCCAAAAACCCAGTGATGCAACTCATATTGCGAACCTGTTTTTCAAGGAAGTTGTTAAACTTCACGACTTGCCAAAGAGTATCGTCTCGTATCGAGATACCAAATTTGTTGGACATTTATGGAGGACCTTATGGAGGAAGATGGGGACAAATTTTTCTTTTAGCTCAGCGTATCATCCTCATACGGATGGACAGATAGAGGTCATGAATAGGAGCTTGGGAGATTTGCTAAGGAGCCTAGTGACTGAACATCATAGTCAATGGGATCACATTCTTCCACAAGCGGAATTTTCTTATAATGATTCATTCAACAGAAGCACAGGGCACAATCCATTCCAGATTGTATATGGAATGTAGCCAAGGGGAGTTTCTGAATTGAAAGATTCAGAACAAGCTGAATTCAGGAGTGCTAGTGCAAAGGACTTTGCAGAAGGAATGAAGGAGCTTCACAGCAGAATTAAGGAGCGAGTTCAAGTCAAGAGTACAAGCGCAGAGCAGATCAACACAGGCGAGAAATTCAATTTGAATTTGGCGATTTGATTCTAGTGCATTTGAGAAAGGAAAGGTTCCCAAGGGGAACATACAACAAGCTTAAGATGAAAAAGATTGGACCGTGCAAGGTCATAAGGAAATTTGGGGCAAATGCTTATGAGATTGAATTCCCCGAGGGGGTCAGAATATCTCTAATATTCAATGTCATGGATTTGTACCCTTATAAAGATAAAGAAGCAGGAGCAAAAGATGAACAGGGAAAAAATCAGTGGACTAAACAGATGCCTGTAGCCGAAAAGCCACAGATGGAAAGGATAATTGACAAAAGGATTAGCAAGAAGACCAAGAGGAAGGAGTATTTTGAATACTTAATCAAGTGGAAAGGACACCCAGTTGAAGATGCTAGCTGGGAGAATGAAGAAGAAATTCAAAGGCATGGACAGACCATGCAAGAGATCATGAATAGGAGCTCATGAAAATTTTCAAGTGAGGGAATATGATGCAGGAGCATCGTATAAAGTCCAAACGCGTGCCTAAAGACAAGGAGACAACTGGACATGCAGATGTAATTTGAACATGTTTTTGTGAAAATATTTTGAATTTCAAAATGTCAAACATTTATGTAATGGATCGGAGGAAAGTGAATTTGCATTTATACCTTGGAGATCCAAACTGATTTTGGAGCATATGTTCCTATCTGCCGGATGTAATAGGCATTTATGGTGTTTAATTCAAGTAGGTATATTTAAATGATAGACTAGACAGTTTTAGGAGCGTAGGAGGGAAAATGGATGATAGACACCCTCACACTTGTATCATTGTAACATAATTCAGAATTCGTAAGTTGTAGAGCTACAGAGGATAATATAGGAGAACAGAGGATTTTTATGCATTTTATCTGTTATTTTCCATGTACAGGAGCACTGGAATTAATAGAAGAAAGCTTTGATTCCAAATCTATGTGTTTTTGTTATGGTTGTTGGAACCACCTGTTGAATGGTATGTTGCAGGTTTATTTATATTCTCTGTATACATTTTCTTTTAATGCTATGTGTGTGTGCATGCTCTAGAATTCCATGTTGAATGTTTGAATTCTGGATGAGGGGAGAATGAGTTTCAATTGTTTCTCTTTCTGAGAACTCCTACAAAGAGTGCAGTGGAGGGTCCACAAGGAGTGTGTCGACCAAGTTCTGAATTTCATCTCAGAACTCCCAAAAGAGATTCAATTGTGTCTTTACAAGTAAGAGTTCTAGCAAATCACAGAGCCGTGCAAAGTGTGCGCAGGCTGGGAAAGAGGGTGAATTTCTTCCAACTCGCAGAGGAGTTGAAGAATTCTCTATTGCAAAGAGTGCACAGAGCTTCCCTCGAAGGATAGCTGTGAGTTATCACTAAGTGTGCAAGGTTCATGCATAGCGAAGGCTTGAAGTCAAAATTCACCAAGGAAAGCTCGAAGAACCGGAGAATCAACTTTGGTTGAAGGTTGCAGAGGGCGAGCAAAGGTCGAGCTAGACCGAAATCAAGAAAGGAGGAGGTCCAAGTGCCTTTGCCAAAGATCAGAATTGAAGGTTTTCAAAAGACAAGGACGAACGATCTAAATTCTCCGTGGAGAACTCACGAGATCACGAGGATCGTAAGATTGGCAGGAGCTGCAAGGTGGTTAGCGACAGGGAGGCATCCACCACCCGAAATCAAAGATCAATGGGAGTCATTGATCGGGCTTTGTCTAAGCCATTGGATAATTTCGTGAATTTGGGGTTTGTAAGTTTGGAGGGCATGCCAAATTCTTGGTCGCTCCAAATCTCGAGTCATGAGGTGTTGGGAAAAGGATCCAAGCCATTGGATCTTGGTCATGGAAGAACCGTTGGATCAACCCTCACGTGTTATTGCATATTGGGGGTTCGAAGGTTGAAAAACATTTCACCCAGATCGCAAAAGTCGCGAAGTGTCGAGGACCGAGGACTCATGCAACTAGGTGGCACATCCCGTAAAGTGGGGATCACGTGGGTGATAGGTGGTGTACATGCGTCACTGTGGAGGATTCAACACCCTATTGGCTTATCGTGTTTCATGGATTCGCAAGGGAGGAGCATGAGGGCTCAGCATTCCAACTCGCGAAGACGCGAGTTGTGAGAGGAGCTAACACTTAGCTCTAGCTGATGGTTATGTGCGGAAGGCGCTAACAAAGAGGAGCCATACTCCATATCGCATTCACGGGTATCGGAGGTTTGGAGCAAGATGAGTCGAAATTATTCGACTCTCCAACTCACGAGATCACGAGATCACAAAAAGGAATCGCGCTAAGGCTTGGTCGTGGTCAAATTTCAAAAGAGCTGAAGAGAGGGGCTTATCCCTTAATCCCATTCAGAGCTTTGCATCTCGATTGTTGCAGAGAGAGGTGGCATTGTGTTGAATGTGCCAAACTCGCAAGACCCGAAAATCCTTCGCGGTCTTAAACAAGGGTTTCGCTTAACTCTTGTGGTAGTTTGGAGAAGATCCTGCGTGGATCTCGACCCGAGGATCAGGGATCTGCACCAAACAACTTGATATTTTAAAGGGGTTGTCTTTCGAAAAGTTTTACGGCATAGTTGAACATCGTGTATATGAGCTCGAGCACTGGGTGTTGTACTATGAGACACACAATGAAGAAATTGAACAGAGTTTGCATAGTATTTCAATGGATCTAAGTAAATTAGAAAAAAACCTTTACGACATAGAAATCCAGGATGAAATCAACATGGCCTCCATGAAAAGATACATCGAAGAATGGTTCCAACAGAGAATGGACAACCTCGTCTATGAAGGGCAACAACCGGTTGACCTGACTCCACTGACCATCGACGACAGCAACAAAAACACATCGTCTTCATAGTAAGTCTATACTGGCATCTTGTTTTCTTTATCAATCCAGTTTAAGTCTATACGATCATCTTGTTTTCTTTATCAATCTAGTTATTACCTCTTTAAATAGAAAACTGTAACCAAAGACTCATAACTTCCAATTTCTTCTTTTTAGGTCTTCCTCTCTACCGTCACGCACTTCTTCTTTTGACATTCCTAGTTCTTGTACTTATTTATTTATATGGTCTAGGGGAGCCCCAATTCCAGTCTATATGACAAACACATTTAAATTTCTAGAATATGTAACAGACATTATTAATTTTTGATAAATTTCAAAGAAAACTGATTCGGAATGCCTTTATTCTATGCTAAATTTTGGGTGTCCATGAACCTTTCTTGTTAGAAATATGTAACAGACATTATTAATTTTTGATAAATTTCAAAGAAAACTGATTCGGAATGCCTTTATTGTATGCTAAATTTTGGGTGTCCAGGAACCTTTCTTGTTTGTACCAAAGAAAACTAATTCAGGAATGCTACATTTTTTGTGTCTTGTTGTATGCTAAAAATTTTTTGCCCGGGAACCTTTGTTGATATAACAGACGTTACTACTTTGAAAGAAAACTAATTTGGTAATGCCTTTCTTGCACAACGTTTTTACTATTATATTGTTTTAAAGAAAACTAATTTGGAAATGCTATTTTTTTTGTGTTTTTGTCCATGAACCTATGTAACAGACGTTATTACTATTCTATTGTATGCTACTTTTTTTTTTGTCCAGGAACCTTTTAAATGTTCTTGTGACAAACATTCTTACTAGGAACCCTATTATTATTGTACACTAAATTTTTTTTGTCCAGGCTCCTTTTAAAGCTTTCCTATACTATCAAACTTAGATACTAGGAACCTTTGTTGATGTACCAAACATTAATACTTTTTGATAAATTCCAAATTAAACTAATTCAGGAATACTAAATTTTGCATGGATACCACATGTACTTCAACTTCCTACCCACGTGTTCGTATTCAATCGCATTTACTCTCATTCCAACCTGGCAGGGACTACGCTGCCATGCAGTACTTGTTATAATGAGGTTAAACAATCTCTATATATACAATTCTATCATTGGAACATTCACTAAGCTTTCATAGCATGTCGAACTTTTGTATTTGTGGGATTTTTTTTTCATTGGTTGAAGTTTGAAATTTTTGTATTTATGAGATATTTTTCATTGGTTGGGGTTTGGATTTTCATTAGATATTGTATTCTTATCATGGGAAGGGATTATTTAGTGTAGTTGAAGAGCCACAGAGATCTGATCATGGAACTACTTTACAAGAGTGCTACAAAATCTGGAACAACAATCAATGTACACATCGCACACTGCCTCCCTTCACTTCCTGGTACATTTGGCTAGAGAGAAATAACACAATTTTCAACAATGTGATCCTCTCCATTACAGCGATAGTTCATAAAACTCTAGGTTCCTACACCAGCTGGAGAACATCTCATCGGGGACAAGGAACTATTAATTCAAAGCCTGAGATTGTTCTCATTGAGGGTCTGCCAACAGGTTGATTCGATGGGGCTGCTCAGGCAGATGGACTCAACTGTGGCGTTGGTGGCTACCTAAAGATCTCCAATAACTCACACATTTGTTGGACTCTAAACTATGGACCCGACACTAATACAACGACAGAACTGTTGGGGGCTTGGGCATCTCTTCTCTTGGCCACTAGGCTGCATATTTTAGACTTACAGCTCCTTGGAGACTTCAGAATAGTGATTGAATGGTTAAATTACAAAGGAAAGCTTCAGGTTTCCTCTCTTCTTGGTTGGATGGATAGAACTCGCGAGCTTCAACACAAGTTCCGACATCTTAAACTCCTCCACACTTCGGGGGAAAACAACAAGAAAGTGGATGCCCTCTCCAAGACTGCCTTTCAAAAACAAACCGGACTCTTTTCATATAACCACTAGCTTGAAAATCATGAAGGCCCAACAAGAAGCATAAACTTCTATTAGTCGTCCAAGTTTTTTGATTCCGTTCAGATCACTAAAATTTTGTATCATTTATGATCTTGCCTCTGTATTTCCGCAAGATTGAATTGGTTTTCCTGTAGGTTTCTTTCTGCTGGAACTTTTTTAGTATTCTTGGCTTCGATCTATGGCCTCATCTCGGCGTACAGATCACAACCTCTTTTTGGTACACATCCATGTAAAATTTGATTATTTGTTATATCGATATAACATTGATGTAACGCAAATTATATTAAATATAATCGTGAAAATTTTCAACTGAAAAAAAAAAAGGGATTCTTTAGTGAAAAAGGAAATGGTAGTGGACATATACATCTTGCATCTTGAATAGCATGAATGCATTTACATCCACATTAGTACAAATGGATTATCGTAAGATAATCCATTTGCACTAATTTGATAATCCATTTGCACTAATGTGGATGTAAATGCATTCATGTTATTCAAGATGCATAAAAATTTCAATTTAAATATACAAATGGATTATCTTACAAAGTAAGATAATCCGTATGCACTAATGTGAATGTAAATGCATTCATGTTATTCAAGATGCATACAAATTTCAATTTAAATATACAAAGGGATTATCTTACTTTGTAAGAAGCAAGGGGATATATTTAAATTCAATTTTTTATTGTTTAAATCATGTAGAGTATATCACTAAGAGGTCTACTATTGTTGCAATATATTTGAGAAATCATTGGTGGAATATAATTAAGGGTCCATAGGACATATCGTGTGTAAAATTCATTCTCTACATATCTCTTATTCACTTTGGAGAGGGGTGCATAGTTATTGTACATGATAGAGGATTTCCTTTGTAAAAACTTAACACAAAAGATGTAGCAGAAGTGTGATGGTGTGAAGTAAAAATACTTTGAAAGGAAAAAAAAATGAGGAGCTTGATGATATTCCAAAGGTTTACAATGAATAAGAGTGGTTGTATTTCAGGGCTTTTGCCATCAAAGGATATTATTATAGTTTGGAATGAGGAAGGAAAAATGTTGCTCAATGGAACAAAACATGTTTATTTAAAGATAATTTGAATATTTGGATATGTGCCTCGAAAGTAAATAATAATTCGTGACCGTCAATTATGGATCTTTGTCACTTCCTTGGTCATGGTCTTTGGTATGTGAAGTTCATTTAAATACATTTTAAATTGATTTACATAGACAAACATCAAATGTCATTATACACTGAACACACCAAGTTTTTAATTTTTGTTGAAAATGCTAAATGGGTGAGTGCACGAAGTTGGTGGCCAAAACAGTGGCAAGGGGCTCAGTAGGAACGTGTGTGTGTTTCTAGGAACGTGCACGCGTTCTTGATGTGGAAGGTACGACAAACCCCAAACCTCCACTCAGCAAGCCACATAGAAATGTTCCCAAGAACACGTATGCATTCTCAAGAATGCGCACGCGCGTTCTTGAAAAACACATGTACAAGAACATGTGTGTGTTCCTTA
>JASDQU010502562.1:12335-25533 GCA_032191745.1 Picea mariana
TGAAGGTGTATACTCCTGGGGTGGGACAAACATGTGGGGAAGGAGAGACCGTTGGTTGGAGTGATGCTGAGGTTTGGTACCTTGGCCTAGACCATGTTGATATGGAGGTCTTCTCAATCAAAAGATAAGTAGAATTATCTATTTATTGTATGTTGTGTACCTTGTATACATGTTATAATGTTATTAGAATTGCCTGTATATACATATATATACATTGCATATATTCTTGCATTACTTGAATCCATGACTGTACATAATGTGTTTCATGTTTCATTGCTTAAGAAATATATACCCGATGCTAATCATGTTATTGATTGGAATGTGATTTAGGTAGAGCAAGAAGGCATCTTGCAAGTGCATCAGGTGTGCATATTGGACCGGAAGAGCAAACAGCTCTGAAATTGAGCCATAGGGATTGTAAAGGTCCAGTGGACCTAGTACGGTCCCGAGGACGTGACATGGGAGCATGAGGCTACTATGTGGGCAGAATACCTGCATCTCTTTGAGGATTTTGGAAATCTTGTTGATGCTTTGTAAAGAGTTGTACTAAGGACAACGCAAAAATAATGGGAGGGGATTGTAATATCCCCAAGGATGAGCCCCAATTGTATTTATAAATTGTAAACCTGTTTTGTAGGCTGGTGAGCCGAGTGTTGATAAGTTGGTGGGATTATGTGTTTATTAGGTCAGAGAGCCTAATTGTTAAAGGCCAAGAGCCTGATTTTGTATATGTAACTATGTAGATCATTAATAAAATATAAACATCGTTGCATGCAGACTGACCATGAAGAAAAAGTGATGGGGAACTAAGCTTCCACAAGGTTGGGTAAGGGAGGAGGCTAAGTGTGTGGGCCTAGGGGATAAGCTAGGGGGCTTACTTCTAAAGGAATAATATTTATTATTAATTCTTGAAGGCTAAAGTGGACATGCTGAGTGTTAAGTGTTTTTATCCTAAGTCCCGGGAGAGGCAACGTGTGCAAAAGGAAATGCATGCAACTCTAGGAAGACAAGTGTCAACCTGGGCACGAGTTAGCTGTGTTGGGGTTTAGACATTTTGTCAACCTCCACCTAAGTTCGCTAGGATCGGGGGGGTCTGAACCCATTTTTCCTTTACATCTGAATTTGCTTACCCGCGCACAGGGAAGGAAACCCTCACAGGAAGGTTGTTCGTTCGACCATTCTCCCATCCTCCGCCTGAACCTGAGACCTCCATCATCGACCTATGTGTTTTGATTCCTTGTCACACACCCTGAATCAGTGGCAAAATTGTGAACTGATTCATGTCTCCTGTGAAGTCCGAGCACCCTGTAAATTTCTGAGCCGTGTTTTCTTAGTGTGGATTGTTGTTGTTTTTGGAATTCCATACCCAAATTCTTGTTGCTGCTATCACCGTGAGTTAACCGAATTGTTATTGTTGTTGTTGTTATCCTCACCTTGCGGGAATTGAGTTGAAACTGGTTGAAGAAGTGGGTTTTCAGGCTCACGATAGAAGAGGTAGGTTTTCAGGCCTGTGAGTAGCTCTCTCCAAGTGAGAGAGTTTGTTGGGAAGTGGTTTTCTTCCAGAGAGAGTCCAACACCAGCTACAAAGCTCTGATAATTCCTAATCCAACCTGTTGTCAAGACCCTGAGAGGGAGGTGAATTAGTCGATGTATTGTGTGATAGTGAAGGTGTATACTCCTGGGTGGAACAAGCATGTGGGGAATGAGAGTCCTTGAGTAGTGGGTGTAAGAAGGATCCTGGAGAGAATCCTTCCAGTTGCACTATGCAGTTTCCTGTAACCTCATCCTAGTCTAGGAATCCCTTGCCCTGGGTGGAGCTTAGTCCTAGCTCGGGGGTGACCCACTGCTGAGCATGACGAGGAGCATGGTATATGGATAAGAGGTTCATGGAAGGTATGCACGTAGTTGGTGGTGTTACTCCAATTGAAAAGATAAGTATCATTCTATGCTTAATTTATCTGTTATGCATGTCTGTGATGCTTGAATGTTATCATGTATTTCGTTGCATATATGAACTACTGTTAATTCCATTGATTCTGTATGGTAGCAATAATTCTATGATTATTGTGATTAAGTGTTTTAATTCGATTAAAATTCATGTATTATATAAGTGTATATTCCGCAGTGGCAGCATTACCCGGTCTCTATGTTAGTCATGGATGCTACAGTTTGGTATCATAACTAAGTGAAGGGTCTGAGTAGTGGCATTTCCCAGGCCGGTTGTTGGACAAGGAAGTTACAAATTGGTATCAGAGATTTAAAGGCTAATTTAAGGTTGTGTTAGTGGAATTTACCGACCTTTTGGTGGCTGGGGATGTTACATTCCCAATCCTATGCTCTCCCTTTGCTGCCCAAAATATACATGTAAAAATTGTCCCTCTTCTGCGTACAAATTTCCTCTTCTTCCTTGCTTGCTTGAATCACACTCTTCTCAAGGATGATTTTACTTCAACCCATGATCTTCAATAACTATGGTATGTGACCACTCACACCCACCCTCTTACACAAGTTTAAATGATTGGGTTCTCATACACTCAATCAACAAATAGAAGGTTATACACAAAGATAATAATTTCAAGAATGTGGGTTGGATTAATACCCATGAATAATTCCCCCTTGGACCTCTCTCTCTTGTGGAATCATATCCCCCCATCGTTATTCATCTCTTTTGTATCACAACTAGTGATTAATACTTTTATTAATTATTTCAATGTTCATAATATGCAATTTGGCCCCTGACCACATGAAAGAAATATGGGCCCTTCGCCCAACACATCGTCTCACCAGAATAATTAACATTTATACAATTACATTATAATTCATGGGGATTGGAAATGGGGATGTTACATCCCCTCCCCCTTATTTTTGCATTGTCCTCAGTGCACAACACCCTACATGTGTAATATTATTTTACAATTCTGGCTCCCCGATCAATAATCAACATATAGGCTCTCTGGCTTGAATTACACATGCGTTCTAACCTAAACAAATTACATAGGAACTCTGGCCCCAATATCATAGATACATAGGAATTCTTCCCTCCAAAATCATAAATACATAGGCTCTCTGGCCCCAAAACATAAATGAAAAGGCACCCTGGACCGAAACATATACATGAGCCAATGCATTCTCCTACAACTATCTTGATTTCCACCATCTCTCTTCCTCTTTACCTGCCCAACCCAAGGAATGGTGTCCTATTCATTTATAAGGGTTGACCCAAGGAATGTTCCCCCTTCATTGTCCTCAGTACATCGGGATGCACCATTCATTTATCAAGGTCTTTTGGCATAGGTAACTAGGAGTCTCACCACTGGGAACTCAAGGGAACTCATTGCTAGGAAAAATATTAGTAAAATAACCAACAACAACCTTGTTTCTATAGTAAAACTCACATAAGAGTGCACTCTTCAGGATTGACAACCTGGTTCTTCAACAATGCAACTCACACATACGTTCACTCTTCATGCCTGACAACTTGGTTCTTCGACAATGCAACTCACACAAGAGTTCACTCTTCAGACCTGGCAACCTATTTCTTCAACAGTGCAACTCACATAGGAGTTCACTCTTCAGGACTAACATCCTAGTTCTTCGATAGTGCAACTCACACATGAGTTCACTCTTCAGGCCTGACAACCTAGTTCTTCTTGTTTTACTCACCCTCTAGGGTCAGGCATCCCTTTCAGTGTTATACAATTTATTAGGCGATCCATCATTTACCAAGGTTTTATCATGAAAACGAATGCCATATTCCTGCTAGAATTCCACTAGTAATGCATAAGATGTGATAATCATTTCATCTACATCATATGTAGTAATTATGAGACATCATCATAAAATTTTCATTATAAAATTTCAAATCTGTTTTACACAAGATTTTTTTTCCCCAAACATGAATCCTCTACTCATAATTACTTGGTTCTTGCAAAAAAAAGAATTGATCTTCCTTATGGCTTACACCACTGCCATATCCAAGACCATTCTTCCTACAATTTTCTCAATTTCCATGCAACCAAACAAATTGTTAGCATATCATAACAATTTTCAATTATTAATTTCCCAAATTTGGTTATACAGGAAAATACAAATTCCCCATGCATGAGATTTCTTCTCGTTACATTTGGATCTTGCAGTGGTATATATTAGTATTCCTTATGGGCTTACATTATTTCCATATCCAAAACTATTTCCCCTGTAATTTTCTTAATTTCCATACAACCAAACAAATTGTTAGCACTCATGCACATTTTTAGTAGTTCATGAAATGATCTTAGAATTGTAATTTATTAGAAATTCAATCATTTCTAGCCATTATTCACATTAAAATGGAATTCAACCATTCATCATATTATCTAGAATGAAACCATCATTCACAGTATACACATTATCAACACACCAAGATTTTCATAACACAATAAAACTTTACCAATAAATAAAACCAGGGTGCCAATAATTATGGCCACATACACACAATGCATCCTTGCATTGACTTTTGAATACTTTACAAAGTGTAATCATCCTCAAGAATAGTGAGAGTCAAGCAAGCAAGGAAGAAGAGGAAATTCATATGAAAACGAGGGACAGTTTTTACATGCAGATTTTGGGCAGCAAAGGGAGAGCAGAGGATTGGGAAGAATACCAACTATGGTATACTTGAAGGCAACCATTGTTTGGATATTTTTTTTTGGGTGTGACTAAGGAGGCTTATGTTTCTGTAAATCAGGTGGTATTCCTGTGGTGCGAATTCCCGTTGAGGAAATATATCGAGAGCCTTGTGAAGGCTGCAATGAGAACTCCTGAAGCAGCTGGAAGTTCTTGGATCCTAGCTGAGGAATTCCTAGCCAACCAAGTGCACTAGGGACCCTAATAACCGAATGATACAGCTCGAGGTACTGTGATTAGTGAAGGGGGTACATTCCTTGGGTAGTGGAGGTTGTGGGGAAGAGAGATAGAGCTAGAGGATTGGAATTGATGTGGGAGTAGAACCTGGGTTTTGGGGTTGTGGTGTGTGGAGAGTGGAAAACCAGTGGGACATATCTCCTTGTGGACTCATAGCCTCAGCTATGGGGTGGCCTACTATTGAGAGAAAATGAACAATGGAGCCTATGGATGGGAGGTCCATCCTTTGTTTGTAGCCAGTTGGTTAATCATTAAAAAATAAATGTTTTTGTTATATTATTGTGTTAATTCCATTGTCTAAATAACTTATATGAATGATGTGTGATTGTTGTTTGATTGAACAATTGTATTCATGATTAATATATTATGTTAGATGCATTTAGAACTGTAGTATCATTCCAATGGTCAAATATGCGTGTGATTTGCAGATGATAAGCTACATGAATTTAATTAAGTAGAAAATCTCTAGATTTAATGTGTATTTCGCGTGTAATGATGTTGAGCTAGAGGCTGGGTACGTTAAAAATGTAACATCCCCATTTATAATCCCCATGAATTATAATGTAATTGTATAAATGTGAATTAGGCTAGTGCATCGATGTGTTGGGAGACGGGTTTGTATTGATTTAATGTGGTCGAGGGCCAAATTTCATATCATGAACATTTAAATAATTAATAAAATTAATAATCAGTGCCTGCGATATGAAAGAGATGAATAATGATGCGGGGCTATGATTCCACAAGAGAGAGGGGTCCAAGGGGGAATTATTCATGGGTATTAATCCAACCCACATTCCTAAAATTATTATCTTTGTGCATAACCTTCTATTTGTTGATTGAGTGTATGCGAAGCCAATAATTTAAACTCATGTAAGAGGGTGATTGTGAGTGGTCATATCCCATAGTTATTGGAGAGCATGGGATGAAGTACAATTATCCTTGAGCAGAGTGTGAGTCAAGAAAGAAAGGAATAAGAGGAAATTTGTATGCAGAAGAGGGACATGTTTTACATGCAGATTTTGGGCAGCAAAGGGAGAGAAAAGGATTAGGAAGAATACCAACCATGGTATACTTAAAGGTAGCCATTGTTTGGATATGTTTTTTGGGGGTGTGAAGAAGGAGGCCTGTGTGCCTATAAATCAGGAAGTAATCCTGTGGTATGAATTCCTGTTGAGGATATATCTCAAGGGCCTTGTGAAGGCTGTTGCGAGAACTCTTGAAGTAGTTGAAAGTTACTGGATCTTAGCTGAGGAATTCCTGGCCAACCAAGTGCACTAGGGACTCTGATAAATGAATGATACAACCTGAGGGACTGTGAGCAGTGAAGGGGGTACATTCCTTGGGTAGTGCAGGTTGTGGGGAAGAGAGAGAGAGCTAGAGGATTGGAACTACTATGGGAGTAGAACCTGGGTTTTGGGGCTATGGTGTGTGGAGAGTGGACATCCAGTGGGATGGATCGCCTTGTGAAATCATAGCCTCAGCTCAGGGGTGGCTTGATATTTAGATAAAATGAACATTAGTTCCTATCGCTAGGTGGTTCATCCTTCGTTTGTATCCATTTGGTTAATCATTAACAAATAAGTGTTTTTGTTATGTTCTTATGTTAATTTCGTTGTGTAAATGATTTATATGAATGATGTGTGTTTGTTGTTTGCTTGAACAATTGTATTCATGTTTAATGTATGATGTTAGATGCATTTAGAACTATGGTATGAATCCAATGTTCAAATCTGTGTGTGATCTACGGCCGATAAGCTACAAGAATTTAATTAAGTAGAAAATTTCCATATTTAATGTGTATTCCACATGTAATGATGCTCAAATGGAGGCTGGGTACATTACAAATTGTTATCATAGCCATTAGGTTCAAACAATGGGCTTGAATGGGCCAATAATGGGTGCAAATTAAGTAATTCATTGTTGCAGACTTTAGTTTGTGTAATATTGGGGAAAAACATAGAAGATGGAGTTTAATCCCCAATTTTGTTAGTAAGATCCAGGTTTAAATGAATCTGAAATGTTTAGGAGGTTCAATAGAGCCAAGTTGCAAAGTTGCAAATCAAAATTCAAGTTTTACTGGATGCCTATAGAGTTACAGGCAGTTTGGAGAATCAACGACCAAGATCTCTTTTGATCTTGAAATCGACAACTGAGATACATCATGATAAATTTAAAAAAACCATAAGGTTCGGTCGTTTTGAAAGGTTTTTTCAAAACGACAACTGTGATTAATTTTGGTAGTTTGGGAAATGGATTACATTGATGGTTTGTATTCATTTCGACTAGTTTGAAAGGTTGATCCAATCAACAAACATGATTCATTCTGGGGGTTTTTAAAAGGGAGAAGATCGATGAATTATATTCATCGGGGTTTTTGGTATAAATTTGGCTAAGTGTGGAAAATTTCCAAGAGAAATCGTCGACGGTTGATGGTCGAATCGACTAAAATGATAAAGAGTTTGGTTTGGCCAAAGGACATCACTCACCATCGATAGTTGACTTTCAGGATCGATCAAATCATGTGAAGTATTTTCAATCACTGATGGAAATCATCGATGGTCGATGGGCCAATGGTCAGGCGTCGGTCGATTCAGTGAAGTGTTTTGAATCAAGAAAGAGAAGTTGTTGATGAATGATGCACCAATGGTTGGGTATCGACCGATTTTGGAAAAGTGTTCTGGTCATCCAAGATAAGTGGATGATCACTGATGAATAAAAAGTGGATGATGTCATCATCATCCATGTTTCAAGCCATGTCAATAGTTTCCACATCAACCAATAGAAGTGGTCGATGGCCGATGGTCAGGTCGATTGATTTGGGGAATTTTTTCCAAAAAATTTTGAGGATCACCGATCACTGATGGGATGATGGTAGGGAATCATCTGAATTAGTGAGGAGTTCCAATTTTGAATGAATATCACTAACGACTGACGGTTGAATCAGTTGATTTAGAGTTGTGTCCAAATCGGTTGTTGGGGAATTGGATCAATGGTCAAAGTTTGTGTCAGTATATTGGGTAAGGAGTTGTGTGTTCCCAAAGGAAAGTATCGATCGTCGATGGTCGATAGAGTTAGATCAATGGTTGTTGTTTCTCCTAATTTGAGCTCAACGACTAAGATTTAAAGGCCATTATGGTAGTAAAACAATCGATTTTAAGTGAAATTTTTGGGTTTTTGAAGGTCATTAACTTGTGGGGATTTTTTGAGGCCCTAAAATACATTTTTACCCAATAAAAGAGCTATCTAATGAGCTAAACGGTTCACAAAATAGAGCTCGTATGAAGAAGTTACAACCAAAATAGTGAGGGAAAAAATTTGGCACTAGTTTTACTTCGAGATGGCATAACTCCATGCTCAGAATTTTGTTTGGGGCATAGGGGTAGTTTATGGAAATATTATGACCCATATAAGCCAACGCTGGAGTCACATTTTGGGTTATGGGTACCTGGAAATGTGTTGGAAGAGAAATAAGACACTTGTAGCATACATGTGTAATTTTGGTAAAACAACCTATTTGGGTGAAAGAGATGTTTCAAAGAGGAATGCATATAAGGAATCATATTTTTGATTTGGGTCATTGTGTGCTTCATAAATTGGGATAAATAATGAATTTTAGCATTAACTGACAAATTTCTATACTATGCATAGATCTAACAAAAATGGTTGCTTGCACATGGTGCAAAATTAGAGGTATAATCAGGTAAATTCAAGCCTAGTATTGAATATAAAAGTAATGGAAACACATAAGACCTTGTAGAAGTCAGTTGAGGAAATAAAGAGATACATGACAAGTAACATAAAGTGTAATTGGATTTTGTGAATCGTGTAACCATTCAATGTGAATATTTTTCCAAATGGTTTCAAAGTTTAGAAAAAAAACCTTCCCAGATGATAGAGGTGAGTGCCAAAATTGATTTTTGATTAATGAAGAGTGTAGATGCTCAGGATATACCTATGCATAAACCTAGAGGCACACTTGAAGTGAAATATTTTTACAAATAAATAGAGATTTAGATTACTAACAGGGAATTTTTATTAAGCAGAAGAACACGCTGCAAAGAGTGTTGTGTGAAAGAGATTTCTAGAAAGAGGACAAGATTCCACAATCGATCATTGTGTGGGTATGTTCTATATTAATTCCAGATTCCATCTGATAGGGAAGCAGGTCAACCTTGTACAGTTGGCTGAAGCATCAAGAGATGCAAAGGAAAGTGCAGGACTGCAAAGAAGGTGATGCAAGGTTGACAAATGTATGAGGAAGAGGAGAGGAATATTATTATTCGACTTCTATGGAGCCCGTATGGTTTACAAGATAAATCTAATAGAGCTTCTCACAATAAATCATGAAGCCAATAAGTGAGAAAAGTCATTTCATGCACATGAAGTTAAGAAGAACTCCATAGCCTTGAAGTTAGAATTAAAGTGAAGGTTAAAAAAAAGGCTTGTTGCAAGAGAAGGAGAAGGGATATCATGAGATGACACATGACTCATGGAGTGGATGAATCATATCTATGTGCAAGTATGGGAATGCATGAAAAAGTAATTGTTGGGTATGATTTAGCAACTTTTGTTTAAAAATACCCAAATCAAGAAAGTTGTCTCTATCAACAAAGTACACAACAAAAGAAGGGTACATGTGCAAATGGAGGACGTGTAGAATTCCATTTGGATCAGAGTGGTATTGAGTGTCCAAGTAGTGCTTCACAATGGATCACTGAATGAAATATTTAAAATTGAGAAAATCCATGGATGATAAAGAATATTATAAAGATGACATAAAAGAAATATTTCAAAATATTAAAACTTCAATCAATGATAATGGTGTTTCAAGACCAACGTGGTCAAGGAATTGGAAGTGGCTAATTAGATTGCAGTGTAAATATTTAGCTAGAGTAGTGCATGTTACAAAACTATGAATATTGATAGTTATAGCGGAAATATGTTGGGATAGGATTCTTTGCATAAAAGTAGTTGTGAGATGACAACACTAGTGGATTTAGTGGTTGAAAATGCAAAATGGCCAAGTGAGGCTTGGCTAGCAGGTGTAGAATAGGGTCCAGTGGTGCACAATTGAGTAGAATAACAATGCACAGGGAAACAAGTTTCTACAGAAATTCAAGCACAACCATATACAACAATAAAGCTAAATAAGTAATTAAATATGAAATAGATATGCATTGGAGTGCATGATAGAATTGATGCATGATGAATAGAATAAAGATAGAATGTGTGTGCATAAAATAGGAATGAAAGATCAAATGCTTGGTTTATACTGATGTGCATTTGTGCATGTAGACATGCCTGAAAATGCTGGTGGAATGATTATAGACTAAGAGTAGTATGCTGAAACACACACAACCACACACATATATATGAAATAATTATGTTATGATATTTGAATAAAACTAATGAGGGATTGTGTATCTAGGAAACATGATTATAGCATGATAATATTGTTGCTTATGGTATCCATCCATACGAAGACAAAACGAGGATGGTGGGAATGATGATCAAGAGATTGGAAAAAAGGAACCTGTGAGATTCTACAAAGTACAAGTTGATCAGGTAACATCAAGTAAATTGATGACAACCATACAGATATGAATGTGAGGTTGTTATGTCGTATAATTGTTGAAGGGAATTGAGGTAAGAATTTCCTCATTCGAATCTCAATATTTGAATTGATGTAAATGTAGGAAGCCTTGAGTGTGAAAATAATATTTATTGCTTGAATGAGTTTATGGAAAATTAATTGCATATCGTGTTATGTTGTTTATGAGGTCATAACCAAGTTAAGTCAAGAGACATTACTCCTTATGTAGCAATGAATTACATTAAACATGGTCATGCATGAGGACATGATGATAATGGATATGGAAAGGATATAGTGCCATCCAAGAACATAATGGTTATTCCCTACGTAACTGAGGTTTGGACCGCAACCTTTTGTCCTACACTAAATAACACTAAGGGATGATGTTCCTAGTGTTGTGTATGGGTTGAAGAGGAAGGTATCCAAAGGATCAAATGGGTTGTGGTGAAGAATTTGGATGAGGTATTGAGGCATGTGTCATACCTTCCAAATCACATGGTGGAATACATGAGATGGACATATGGTATTCTAGAGTCAATGCAAGGATGCATTGTGTATATGTGGCCATGATTATTGGCACAATGATTTTATTTATTGGTAAATTTTGATTGTGTTATGAAAGGCATGGTGTGTTGATAATGCGTATATTGTGAATGGTGGTTTCATTCTAGATAATATGATGAATGTTTGAATTCCATTTTAATGTGAATAATGGTTGGAAATGATTGAATTGATGGTAAATTACAAATTTGAGATCATTTCATGAACTACTAAAAATGTTCATGAGTGCTAAAAATTTATTTGGCTACATGGAAATTAAGAAAAATGCAAGGGAAATGGTCTTAGATATGGAAATAATGTAATCCCATAAGGAATACTAATATATACCACTGCAATAGCCAAACAAAATGAGAATAAATCTCATGCATGGGGAATTTTATTTTCCTGTATAACCAGATTTGAGAAATTAATAATTGGAAATTGTTATGATATGATAACAATTTGTTTGGTTGCATGGACATCAAAAAAATTGTAGGAAGAATAGTATTGGATATGGAAGTGGTGTAAGCCATCAGGAATACCGATGCCTACTGTTGCAAGAACCAAGCAATTATGAGCAGAGGATTCATGTTTGGAAAATTTTGTTTTCCTGTGTAAAACAAATTTGAAATTTTATAATGAAAATTTTATGATGATGTCTCATAATTACTACATATGATGTAGATGAAATGATTGTCATAGGTTATGCATTGATAGTGGAATTCTAGTTGTAAGATGGCATTTGTATGTGCGAGAACACCTTGGCAAATGATGGATCGCTCGAGGAACTGTGTAACAGTGAAAGGGATGCCTGAGCCTAGAGGGTGAGTACAACAAGAAGAACCATGTTGTCAGGAATGAAGAGTGAACTCCTATGTGAGTTGCACTGTCAAAGAACCAAGTTGTCAGGTTTGAAGAGTGAACTATTGTGTTAGTTAGATTGTCGAAGAACTAGGTTGTTAGGCCTGAATAGTGAACTCTTGTGTGATTTCCACTATCGAAGAACCAGGTTTTCAGGCCTGAAGAGTGCACTCTTGTGTGATTTTCATTAAAACAGTAAGGTTGTTGTTGGTTATTTTACTGATATTTTTCCTAACATCAATTTCCCTTGAGTTCCCGATAGTGATATTCCTAGTTACCTATGCCAAAATACCTTGATAAATGAATGGTGCAGCACAATAGAATAAGGACAGTGAAGGGGGAACATTCCTCGGGTCAACCCTGATAAATGAATGGGATTCCATTCCTTGGGTTGGGAAGGTCAAGAGGAAGAGAGCTGGTGGAAATCAGGATAGTTGTAGGAGAATTCTAGTGGCTTATGTATATGTTTCGGGGTAGGGTGCCTTTGTGTAAATGTTTTGGCACTAGAGAACTTCTATATTTATGATTTTACAACCCATATTTCCTATGTATATGTGGTATTGGTGCCAGAGTTCCTATGTATTTTGTTTAGGCTAGAATGATTGTGTGATTCTGGCCAGAGATCCTATATTTTGTTTATTGGTTAGGGAGCCAGAATTTTAAAATGAAATTACACATGTAGGGTGTTGTGCAATGAGGAAAGTGAAAAAATAAGGGGGAGGGGATGCAACATTACCATTTCTATTCCCCATGAATTATGATGTAATTGTATGAATGTGAATTAGGTTGGTGAGCCGATGTGTTGGGTGAAGGGCCCGTATTTATTTAATGTGGTTGGGGGCCAAATTGCATATTATGAATATTGAAATAATTAATAAAAGTAATAATCATTGAATGCGATACGAAAGATATGAAGAACTATGGGGGGCTATGATTCCACAAGAGATAGGGGTCCAAGGGGGAATTATTCACAGGCATTAATCCAACCCACATTCCTGAAATTATTATCTTTGTGTATAACCCTCTATTTGTTGATTGAGTGTATGAGAATCCAATCATTTAAACTCATGTAAGAAGGTGGGTGTGAGTGGTCACGTCACATAATTATTGAAGAGCATGGGCTGAAGTAAAATCATCCTTGAGAATAGTGTGAGTCAAGAAAGCAAGGAAGAAGAGGAAATCCGTATGCAAAAGAGGGACAATTTTTACATGCATATTTTGGGCAGCAAAAGGAGAGCAAAGGATTAGGAAGAATACCAACCATGGTATACTTGAAGGTAGCCATTGTTTGGATTTTTTTTT
>JASDQU010502562.1:27480-39731 GCA_032191745.1 Picea mariana
AAATATTTGCAAAGTTTAATTTAAGTGTGCTTATGCAAAAGGATCAATTTGCAAACACAATTTTTAGAGAAAATTACACATTCAAGAAGCAGATAATAAGCAACAAATAATAGTGAACAGTAAACACATAACACAACAAATGATAAAGGAGTTCACCCCTCTCTTGGGCTACATCTCCTGGTCCAGCTTCCAATGGATCTTTTATATTATTTGCTCAAATTGATAAAATATGTTCTTTACAATGCTCAAAATTCCAAATAGATGGCTCCAATGGCTTCAAAATGTCCAAAAACCCCTAGCTGGGCTTTTTCGGCACCTGATTTGGCCAAAAATTGAAGAATATAGGCTTCCTGGAAGTTCCCCTTCAAACTTGTTGTCTCTGGATCGCCAAATTGCACCTCTATGTGTCCAACCTAGCCTCTGTGCATTTTTCCGTGCTTAAACCTAGCACTAGGCACATAACCACAAAACACGCACAACTGTAGAACGGTTAGGGAACCTAGCCCCTAACCGCAAGCCGTTGGGCGCATGGATCATGTGACCGCGCCTCCGCACATAAAAGGGCTAAGTCCCAACATATGGGAAAGAGAAAAGTATTCAGGCGCGTGGGGCTTTGAATCCGTTTGAAATGCACGTGCGGGTGGTCGTATGGTGATCCACATATGAATGGGGGCTGGGGCTTAGCCCCAGCCCGGTCCGCGCCCAAACCATAATATAATTCAAATTTAAATATAATTGAAACCAAATATATAACAAGAGACATAGTGTGGGCTATTGGTAACCCACACCATACGAAGGCGCTCCACCAAGGCAGGAGGTCCAAGGTTCGATCCCCACGGACTCCATATAATTTTAACAACCAAACCAAATACGGTGCCACGTGGCACCATCCCACTTGTAAAAAATGTGCCATGTGTCAAGAAATGATTGGACTTCACAACTGCCAACTCTCTGCCAACTCAGTACTTGCCATGTCAACGTATGGATTTGCCACGTCAGCAACTGTATGGACTGTACAGTCAACATTTTTTTTTTTACCTGTTTGACAATTTGAACAGAATGTGATATCTCACTCATCCAATGTCCGTTTGAACCCGTTCGAGTTGCTTTGGGTTCATGACGATGAGGCCTACACACCTATTCGATTTGAAGCAATTCTAAGCACTTTGAATTTTGAGCAAAATTTGATCCCCTGGATCAATAGATGTTACAATTCAAACGTGCATTGTGAAGTTAAAAATGTACACAAAGAGATTATTACCGAGTTGTTGCACCCAATCCCTATGTTTAGTGCATCTTCTTCAGCACACAAGTAACGACCGGATGCACCATATTTCTATATGACTTGGTAAACAACCCAATTGTTAGGGCATATCATTGGGATATTTTCTTTTAAATGATTAGGATAAGGCATGCTTCTACCATTCAACCGTTTGAATTCTTTCCTACCACTGCCCTATTTCCTCCTCTTCTATGTTAGAAAAATAGGATTCCAGAGCAATAAAATAAAAAGAATGTGGAAATAAAACACAAAATATACACAATACAATAAAGACACATATATACTTGGTTCACCCAGTGTGGGATATTTCCACCAAATAAATTTCCAGGTCCTTCCTTTTTATTATCAAGTAAAATGAAAATATGCAACCTACAACACACCCGATGTAACTTCCTCTTCTTCCTCTCACAGTCTCCTCTCTTAGAATACAATAATGACGCTCATACAGAGTCGCAATACAATTCCCTCATAAAAGAGGGCTCCCTTCTAGGGAAAAAAAACCTAACATAATTTCTATGGTCATATCTACAACCTTATAATGAACGATCCAGATTGACTATGAAATTACAATATTTTACAATGAAATTTTTTGCAATATTTCACTTCGGGGGTGTTTCCCCCGAATCCCACACTGGGGGGGGGGGCTACAAAAATTGTCGTCGCCCCCCCTGGAGAAATTTATGGGGGGTAATCCCCCCACACCCCCATTAGGGAATGGGGTCCAAGCATGACTGAAACAAGCCTTTGAATCAAGAAGATAATCTAGTTCCACAACCAATAATCTCCCACTTGGAGACTGATCACATCAACTCCACTGTTGTTGTACCTATTGGACTATACTCCACCTTGAACTTGGAAAATTTATCATATTCACCTTCATGCTTGAAGAACAACTGAAACTGAGTAGGAACTCAGTTTCTCCCTGGTTACTCCCTTTGTTAACATGTCTACATGATTCTAGCTAGTATGTATATTTTCCAACTTCAAATCTCCATCTTCCAAGATAGATCGTATGAAATGGTACATGAGTTGTATATTCTTAGTCTTCGAATGGAAAGATAAGTTCTTTGCAATATGAATGACACTCTCACTGTCACAGTAAAACCTGATTCTTTCCCAATTCCTCCAAAAACCTCTGTAACCAAATCATCTATTTACTAGCCTCTATAGCAACAACATACTCTTCTTCCATTGTTGAAAGAAAAACAAACTTTTGCAGTTTCAAAATCCAACTTACTGTTGTTCCACCTACATTAAAAACATACCCTATGGTTCTCCTCCTACTATCTTTATCACCTGCCATATATGAATTAACATATCCTTGTAGAACAATGTATGAACCTCCAAAACATAATGCATGAGTAATTGTACCTCTCAAATAACTAATAATACACTTTACTTCCTCTCAATGTTATTTACCTGGATTTTTCATATACCTGCTCACAACTCCCATTGCATGTGCAATATCTTGTCTTGTGCAAACCATTGCATACATCAAGATGCCAATTGTTGATGAATAAGGTACCTTGGACATGTATTCTATCTCCTCCTGTGTCTTGGGAAACATTTCCTTAGTTAATTTGAAATGGCTGGCCAAAGGTGTACTAAGTGGTTTTTCATTATGCATTCTAAACCTCTCCAACACCTTCTCTATGGTTTTTCATTATGCATTCTAAACCTCTCCAACACCTTCTCTATGTATTCACCCCGAGACAATGTCAATTTGCAATTTTTCCTATCTCTTGTTATTCTCATACCAAGGATTTTATTTGCAGCACCCAAATACTTCATCACAAATGAATTAACTAATTTATTCTTGAGCACACTTATATCTTGCATATTATACCCTGTAACAAGCATGCCATCTACATACAATAGTAAGATAATATAGCTTCCATTTTCTAGCCTTTTAAAATAAATACAATGATCAAAGTGGCATCTATTATAACCTTGTTCTATCATAAACCTGTCAAACTTCAAATACCACTACCTTGGAGCTTGTTTTAGGCCATACAAGCTCTTCTTCAACCTACATACCAAATTCTCCTTTCCTTTGACCTCATACCCCTGTGGTTGTTGAAAATAAATCTCTTCCTCCAAATCCCCATGGAGAAAAGTTGTTTTTACATATAATTGTTCAAGATGCAAATATTCTACTGCCAAAAGACTTAAAAATTTCCTAATTGAAGTCATATTAACAACATGATAAAATATTTCATCAAAATATATACCTTTCTTTTGTGCAAACCCCTTTACAACAAGTCTATCCTTGTACCGGTTTTTTTCCTCCATCTTCTTCCTTCAACCTGCAAACCCATTTATTCTACAATACTATTTTTCCTGCAGGAAAATGAACCGAGTCCCAAGTCTGGTTATTTACCTAGGAATCAATTTCCTCTTTCATGTATTTCTCCCACTTCCTTTTAGTGTCTACCTTCATTTCCTCTTCATAACATTTTGGTTCACCATAATTAGTCAAAAATAAATAATACAATGAAGGAGAGTATCGTTTAGGGGGTCTACTTAACCTGGTAGATCTTCTAACAACACTTGCAGGAGTTTGAGGCACCTGTTTCTCTTGTTGTTATACATTTTTTGTTTTCTGGTACCTTTGGAATTTCTTTTCAGTGATTTCATCAAGCACTCTGTATTCTGGATTTTCTTTTTTCTGTTTCTTTCCTGCAACTAATATTTGTACATGACCTTCTCATTGAATATGACATCTCTAATCCTAATGATTTCTTATTTTCATAATCCCATAAGCGATAACCAAAATCATTAACACCATATCTAATAAAGGTACACTTCTTGTATTTTTCCTCAATCTTTGTTCTATTTGCTTTATCAATATGGACACATGATTCACAACCAAAAGTCTTCAAAAAATAATAATTTACCTTTTTACCTATCCATGCCTCCTCTAGAATTCCACAATCCAAATAGATTGAAGGTCCTCTATTTATTAATTAAACAACAATATTCACAGAATCTGCCTAGAACTGTAAGGGAAACTCAACATGCAATCTCATACTCCTTGCACGCTCCATGATTGTCCTATTTATCCTTTCTGACACACCATTTTCTTGTGGTGTTCCTGGAACTGTATTCTCTCTATGAATCCCATGGTATGAAAAATAATCATCAAACTTCTTGTTGCAATATCCACCTCCATTATCTGATCTGAGACACATCAACCTTTTTCTTGTATCATTCTCAACCAAAGATTTCCATTTCTTAAAAGTATCAAAAACATCATATTTTTTCAAATGCAATAAACCCAAGTTTTTCTAGTTGCATCATCAATAAAAGTAACATAATAACAAGAGCTACCAATATATGATACGTGAGCTGATCCCCATACATATGTATGCACAAGCTCTAAACTTTCACTCTTCTTTTCTTTTCTGACTCTGAGAAATATGACTGTCTTTTGTTTTCCATAAACACAACGCTCACATAAGTCCAAATCAATTTGTTTAAGATCTGGAAACAAATTTCTTTTGTGAAGTATATGCATCCCCTTCTCACTCATGTGTCCAAGCCTATGATGCCACAATGTTGTATCCACTATTGTAGAAGCTAAAGAGATAGAAGAGTCAATATTACCAGTACATAAATACAATGTACCTACCTTCTCTCCTTTTTTTATCACCGATGATCCTTTGGTGACCTTCCACGCCTTATCTGTATATATATATACAACCTTCACTTTTCAACTTCCCAGTTGAAATTAGATTTTTCTGTAGATCTGGAACATGTCTTACCTCTTTCAACAACCATTAGTTTCCATTCTTTTTCTTTATTTGTACCTCTCCCATTCCAACAAATTTTCATGGGGCATCATCACCCAAAAGAACTTGTCCAAAATCTCCTTGAACATAATCTAGAAAATGTTTCCTATGGGGTGCGGCATGAAATGAAGCCCCTGGATCTACTACCCAAGACTCAAAACTATCATCTACAAAAAAAATCAAAGAATCTTGTAACACATCATCTGTTACATTTTATTCTTGATTTTTCTCCTGTTATCCATCTCTTTGTTTCTTTGGAGCTCTGTAGTCTTTCTTCAGATGTACTTTCTTCCCACAATTCCAACACTATATTTCCTGGTGTGGATTTGGATCTACCCTTCCTAGAATTCCCATGATTCATTGAAGCCTTTCCTCTATCCTTTTTGTCTTCCCCTATTCTCCACGCTCAACGCATTGCCTGATGTCTCACCTATGATTTTTCATCGCATTTTCTTGCTAAGGATAACACCAACAAAATCATCAAATTTCAGAGTGTTTGAACTAGAGACAAAGTTACTTACAACCATGACCAAGCCATTCCATATTTTTGGAAATGAGCACAAGATTAGAAGAGCCCTGACATCATCATCAAAGTCCACTTTTAGAGAACTTAGCTGATTATTAACCATATTAAATTCATTTAAATGATCTGCAACAGACTCACCTTCTGACATATTCATATTAAATAATCGCTTCATTAGAAATACCTTATTGGACACCGAGGTTTTTTCATATAGTTTAGCCAATGCATCCATCAACTCCTTTTTTTATTTTCTTTTTAAATATTGAAAGCCATCGATGCTTCCAGGATCAACCGTATCATTCCTAGTGCCTTTCTATCAATAACATCCCATTCTTCGTCCTTCATGGTCATCGAATTCTTTTCTATTCCATCCAATGGTAGGAATAGATAATTCTAATATGAATAATATTCCATCTGCATATTCCATAACTGGTAGTTTTGGCCGTTAATTTTCTCGAACCTAAACTTTCCATCTTCCTCCATTTCTCCCACTCGAACCAGGAACCCTCTTTTCCTGCGAGTTATCTTTCACGCTGATACTAGTTGTTAGGAAAATAGAATCGTGGAAAAATAAAATAAAATGAATGCGAAAATAAAACACAGAAGATGCATAATACAATAGAGACATATATATACGTGGTTCACCCAGTGTGGGCTACGTCCACCAAATAAATTTCCAGGTCCTTCCTTTTTATTATCCATCAAAATGAAGGATACAGCCTACAACACACCCGTTGTAACTTCCTCTTCTTCCTCTCATAGTCTCCTCTCTCAGAATACAATAATGACACTCATACACAACCAGAATACAATTCCCTCATAATAGAGGGTTTCCTTCTAGGAAAAAAAACTCTAACATGAATTCTACCGTCAGATCTGCGACCTTATAATGAATGGTCCAGATTGACTGCAAAAATTGTTTCCTCCCCCCCATGACCCCCCGACGATAGTTGTGGGGGGGAAATCCCCCCCACACACCCCGTTAGGGAATGGATTCCAAGCACGACTAAAACAAAACTATGAATCGAGAATATAATTGGGCTCCACAACTAACATTATGTTCGTACAATGCGGCTCACGATTGTGTTGCCTCCGAATTGTAAAGATTGAATTTATTGATGGCATCAATTTTTGAATTCACTGATGTATATTTTCATGAAATAAAACTGACATATAGTACATATGAGATCAAATTATACATTATGAAATTTAGTGTGAATAGTTACGGTGTAGAAATTTGACAAATGATAAGTTACTTACTCTTTATCAAGCACCCTTTTCCATTCATTTGGAGAATCTCCCCTTCTCTTTTTTCTGCATCCCTTTCGTTGTCCCAAATCAACACACCTGGTGTGTTGTCAATTTACTTGATGTACTCACTGACATAATAGAAAGACTCATATGATATGTACCCCTCTGCCATAGACCCCTTGGGTTTTTCCCTTTGTCGAACAAATCATTTCAATTTCTTCATGTACCTCTCTAAGAAGAACATCCAATGAAAGGATACCACTCCGACTAATTCACCCTCATGTACTAGGTGAATTATAAGATGAACCTACAAGTTTGTAAAACTCATCGACAATTCCTTCTCAAACATACAAACAATCTTAGTTATTTATTGACGTCACTGTGGAATGCTAGCCTTATGAATCTCCTTTGATGTGATCCAATGTACAAATGAAGATAATTTAAATATGGCACATCGTAGGTCATGGGGGAAGTCATGGTTCACACACCCACACACAAGCAGAGAATAATGACACTAAAAAGTAAACACATACAACATTAATTATATTTTATCCCATGGATTAAAAATTAAAACAAATAATAAAATCATGTTTTTGACATACTTACTCTTAGAAGGTTCAAATGGTCATGTGATTTCAACTCGGACAAATGGTATTGCATAGTGAAGCTGCATTGTATTGAAGGTCCATATAAATAAGGCAAATTCACACCCAATATAACTTACTTTGCCAAGGAAATATCATCTTTCTTCAAAATCAATGGGACTTCACCTTCTTTGAAAGACCAAGAGGGACTGACCTCTCCTCTACTTTCTTGTCTTGGCCAATGTTTCTTTTTAGTTTTTAAAGAAGCAAGATCTCTCCTAAAATCCAATATGTCACTTTCTTTTGATGATATGTGCCTCCACAAAGAATATAAACCATTTTTAAATATATGCATGGGATCTAGTAAGTGGGAAATATTAATATTCTCCCAATATGGGAGCTCATAAAAGACATATTTCCTTTTCATCCCAATGGGAAATTTTTGAACATAGGTGTCGAAGAATTTTGGATCATTGAACATAGGCTCCCTATTTGAATCGAACATTTATGTAATATCCTTCTCCTTCTCTCTATCATATTCTCTAAGCCATTTTGCATGTGTCATTATTGCAGGCCTTTGGGTTCTCTCTGGTTTACCATTGAAAGAAGATGTTTCTCCTTTGTAAGGGTGTTGTTCTGGGAGGAATACCTTCGAGAAGTCATACAATAGATTTTGTAGGTGGTTGGACCACCTATCCTTCAAATAAGGTCCAAAAAATTGACATCCATGATACCATTTTGTTACAATACCTGCGAAATTATTAATGTATATAGAGCAAGTTAGCGTTGAAGATCAGAAAAATCGCAGCAAATTAAATATGCCAAAAAATATTGTTACGTATATAAACAAATCAATAAACATGTAATTTAATAGAGAAAACTCCTAATCCAGTATAATCATGTGTGGTGTAAGAACATATTCCATACAACGTAAAACTCCTCTTTGTTGCGATGGGTCTTGATACATCGTATACATGTATCCCTTCCCAGAATTCCTTCAACTCATGTACTAATGGTTGTAGGTAGACATCCATATTTTTCACTTGTCTTCTACTAGGGACTATAAGAGCCAACATAAGATGTTCATTCTTCACGGAAAACCATGGGGGGATATTGTTATTAATCACTACTACAGGCCAAAAAAAATAGTTGGTGTTTTGGAGGGAATATGGGTTGACGCCATCCATGGATATGCTGAGTCATAGACTTTGTACTTCATCCTTGAATTTTTAGGGCCATGTATCCTCTATATGCTTCATGGCTATTGAATCTATTGGGATAACTCCTGACTCACTTTTGTGTGAGGCATGCCACCCCTGCAACATAGCTAATTCTTTGCAACAAAAGAGCCTTTGAATCCTTGGTATTATAGGCATGTCCCTCAATATCTTATGAGGAGGATCATGTGATTTTCCATTTTTATTTGATTTATGGTACCTATCATGCCCACATTTCAGACATATTTCTTTGTCTGCATATTCTCCTCTATATATAATACAATCATTTGGACATGCATGATATGGTATGTACTCAATACCCAACATTTTCAACATCTTGTTTTCCTCTTCATAGCTACCGAGAAATAAATAATCACTCGGAAGAAACTTATCTTTGAATAAAATACAGTTAGTAGGAAATATAAATGTACAATTTCATTTAATATTCATAAAATTGACCCTTTTTAATGTTGATTATGTGACAATATTTCTCAAAATATAATGGACTTAATGGTCATTTACCTCAATATTATCGAGAAACATGTGTTTGACATGCCAAACTTTGCTTTCAAGTTGTACAGTAACATTGTTGTCCCCAACTGGGTAGACTTTGATCGCTTAGGTCCAAAGAGAGGGGTGGTGGAATCATATTTCAGGATTTTGAAAATGGTATCAGTGATATGAGCATCATCCCCTAGCTCATCGTTCTGGAATGAATCCAAAAACATTGTCTCCATGGAATTAATATCTCGTAAATAATCATCCATACCAACCTATATTTGATTGACTCCATTACCAACTTGTGAAGAACTACTATTGTTGTAGTCATTCCTAATTGTTGAATCTGGACATAGTAGGAATTGAATAGGTGGTTGATTCAACCGTTCTTGCTATGCTTCCTCTCCAAGTTGTGATCTTATTGCAACCTTCTCTCGATTTGACATTGTAGTGGGGTGAAACTGAAGATGATAGGTAGGTCGCTCATCATCATAATCCTAATTTCAAAAATATTGAACATTAGTACATCGATGATATTAGTAAGCACAATGCAATTGGTTTGTTCAAATTACATTATACCAAACAATTATTACCATCATTTACCTAGGATTGCAGCTGGAATATGGCATGTTACAATTAGCAGGGTAAAGAGGCTATCCATTTTCATCTACCAACTTCTTGCGATATGTTTCTCCTGATAAGAGCTTCCGGTGTTTTTGAAATGGTGGAATATTTTCTCCATCTAAACTCGTTTCTGAATCAGGATCCTGCAAATTTGGATGCAATTTTATTCATATTGACATGGATAAAAAATAAAATTCAATTAGATAATCGAAATATAAATAAAATATGAGATTACTAGAGATGGAAAGGGAGAACTCCATGATGGACTTTGAGCAATATGGAACGGGATGAAATTTTGAGAATTGTTCATTTGATATTATAATCTTTTCTCCCTACATTTGAGAAAAATCAACAATACATTTTTAAGAATAAGATGACTTTAAGCGAAAATATATACTATGAAATACTACAAGTCATGTGGATGCATCCTAAAAGATAATTTAAGATGAATATATTGTTTTATGTGAAAATAAAAATTCAGATAAATTTTAAAGCATAATGGTTCACTTAATTAAACCAAATGCACCAATGTGTATATAACAATGTAAAATACCGGGGTATTTAATTACTAGTTGCACCGATGATCAAGATTTCAAATAAAAAAAAGAATTATATGATATTGGAACTCCAAACAATTTAGCGCACCGGTGTGTTTCAGAAAGGATCACACTAGTGCATTATATTAATAAACACATTGATGTTTCGAAAAACTTTAAAATAAAGCACAACTTTGTTTTTTTACAACTGAAAAATGAGCGAAAAATTATTTTTCGAAAATCTAATTTCATAAATTCCTTTAAATACTAAGAAACTATTCACTATTTCATTATTTTTCCAAAATTTATAGGGGATACATTTGCAAGAGAGACATAGCGGGGAGCACTATGGAGCAACAAAATACTTTGAGACAACATAATTATTCAGAAGATCATAATTTGAAGGGTATGGTGATTCACTCGAAACCCTTTTCATAAAGCCTTTTAAATAGTATTAAGCTATTCACTAATTCATTATTTTGCCAAAATTTACAGGGTAGAGATTTTCAAGAGAGACATACTGGGGAGCACTATGGAGCAACAATATACTTTAGAACAACAAAACTATTCAGAATATCAAAATTTTAAGGGTATGGTGATTCACTCAAAACTCTTTTGGAGCAACACAATTATTCAAAAAAAAAAAAATCATAATTACCTTAAACCCTTGCTTCTTCTTATTTATGTGACAAAACAATTACACCTTAGGGTTTAACTCTCTCTATCACTTCACAATTAGATATTTTCATTTTATAAATTTTAGATTTAATGCGTTTGTGTTTCTATATATAAGGCGTTTGGCCTGTGATGCAAGGGGACCACTTATTGCATCGAATCCAAACCCTCTCGGCTCTATCACGTTTAAAAAAAAAATGGTTTTTGGTTATTGGTGCACCTATTTGACTACAATGCACCGGTGCACTTATTGATGAAGTTCACCGAAAATGTTGTAACATAATTTTTAATTTTTTTCGTCCAGGGTATTTTTTTTTTCATTTTTACTCTATTTGCGGTGCAGTTATTGATAAATATTTCACTGTTGTAATTTAAAGTATTTTTTAAAAATATAATTTTTCCTGTTGGTGCATTTCCCATATCAAATGCACTCATGCGTTCATATTATTACAATGCACCGGAAACTAGATTTGTTTTTTTTTTTTTTGCTGAAAATTATGTGATTTATTTATAAAATATATTTAATAGTTTTTGTATTGAATGGTATAGATTGTATACTGATAAAAAAATGTGTGAGAATAGTTCAAGTAACAAAAATTCTTATCGGCACAATGATACAACATCCAAAAAAGAAAAGAAAAAAAACAAGTTCTTTGTAAATTCTATACAAAGTTAATATGTTTGAACTATATGTAAGTTTAACTAATATGTATCGGTTAGTGTGTGTCATGCAGAAACACAAAATGTGGAAGTTCGATAAGATTCTTTGTGATCTAAGTGTAGAAGAATGTAAAAGCTTCATGGAAAAATTGCAAAAGGATGAATCAAGTGAATGAAATAATACTATTCAATATGACTTCTTTTTTGAATTTTCATTAATAATATAGTTAAGAATATTAAATAACATGTTTCAAACAATATATTAATTCAGATATGTTTATTCTTCTACATGGACTAACAACGAAGGAACAAAATGTCGTCCTAAGAAAATAAAAAATATAGAAGATGTAAATTATGATGAATTGGTCCTTAACTCATCTGAAGTGGTGCTAGAGTTTAATGAAAGGGGGTAAACTTTTACAAAACCATGAGTTGTATAATGGAACAAACGTATAGATGTACTCTCCACTTATAATACAGAAACCAATCCAATGATTCCAATAATCAAGTTATATCTAAACTACAATAAGCTTTTCTAGAGGAATGGTCAATGAGACCTATCAGACTTGCAATAGAAAAAACATACAACAACAAAAAATAATCATTCAAA
>JASDQU010502562.1:39930-66915 GCA_032191745.1 Picea mariana
GCATTCCTTTATTAATATCAATTTTGTTATATTTAGTTTTCATATATCAATATAAAAATAGTTTATTGTCTGCATGTTACATTTTCAGGAAGATTATGAAAATCCCAAAGGATCAACAAGATGATATCCAAAATATGCCAGTAGGAATGTCCAAAAAAGTGTACAAGGAGATGGTCAAAGAAATGGACATAGTTTCATCGTAGGAGGAGAAATCTCAACAACAACGTGCTTCAAATGTATAAAATCATTGAATTTTTCTATTAGGTACATATAAATAAATAATTTATCATTAAATATTAATTTTCAAGTATTTTCTTGGAGAAAAGAAAATAAAACGGAACCCATTCAGCACATAAAACAAGACGACAAGGAAGAAAAGGATTGATAGCAAAGTTCGTGAGTAATTGTCATTTCCTTATAAAATTAACTTAAGATTTCATTTTTGTATATTTTAAGTTGTTTTACAACAACCATCCTTGAATGTCTTCAAACATGTGTTAACATACAAAGAAGATCCATAGAAAGAATTGATTGACATTGAGTTAAGTAAGGGTTGTGAGTATATGTTGGCATATCAAAAATTAATTGTGGAATTTCTAAGTATCTATGTTGTTTTACTTCTCTCATTTTATAATTAATGGAACAAAAAAAATCATTTATATTAAATCTATGATTTATTATGGGGTATAAAACTTGCAGGAAACAAAGTATGGGAATGTACCAACAAAAGAGTTGCTGAGAGAAGGCATGAGATTTGGTTTTGAAAGAATGTGTATTATTCAGGACTCAATTATTTATATGGTATGTCGCTTTTCAATTTACATTCATGTATATTATTTATTTCAATTTTCATTATTCTCACCAATGTAGATACACTCATTAAACTTTTTATTTTATTTTTGTAGATGGAACTTGAAGAAGAGGAAAACAATCGAGACAATCAACAAAATATTTGACCAAATAACCCAAGTCATGGGAGTAGATCGAGTACTGACAACAATTCCACTGAAGAATGATGATCAATATGTTTGGATATCAATGCAAGTTATTGTATTTTTTGAAATAATTGTCTGTGAAAATCAAACATTTTGTTTAATGAAATGGACATAGTGTCTCAATTGAAAGACAAGGGGGTACCAATAAGTGTCTCATTTTGTATGACAAAGAGCCTCTTATTCATATATAATAAAATACATTTTATTTTATTCTATTATGTTGTCTAATATCGCTGTGAAATGTTACATCGTTGATTAAATATATGAATGATTAAATATTATAATGAAGAGATGCAAAATATGATAATATAAAAATTAATCCAAACATCATATCCAAATGCACTATTCAAAATTTAATTTATATGAATACTATTATAAGATATGTGTCAATTTTTTATGAACAATGGAATTAAAAAATAATGAATTGCACTGTCACAGGTCGATGTTTCTAAAACAAGAAAATGAAAATCGATGTGTTTAATGCTAAAAATCTCTGGTGTGTTTAATGATAAAAGTATCGGTGCATTTAATGATAAAAATTAGTGATGCTAAAATGAAACGTGCACTGGTGCTGATAGATAATTAACTAACACTGACTGTAATACTATTTTAACAACAACAATTATAATAATAAAAAATGACCTTTTAATGTGTTTAATTAAAAAAGTGCACTGGTGCTTCTGTATCATACTTCTGCATCAGTGCATTCTAAATTTCCTACACCAATCGGGTTTGTCTTGTAAAGCACTGGTGCATTGTTGTTATTAAAGTACTAATGTGTTATGATTTATAAGAGCATCGATGCCCCAATATTTTTTGGACAACCCCGGTGCTTTTTGTGAAATTTAAGCGTCAGTGCTTTAATTTTGAGAATGCATCGATGCATGGTTTCATGGATTCGATTGGTGCATTTTTGTTATCAAGGAACCTATATTTTATTACTTATAAATGCACCGGTGCCATAATATTTTAGGACTACCCCAGTGCTTTCAGTGAAATGTAAGCACCGATGCTTTAATTTTGAGAATGCACCAGTGCGTATACACCATGAAGTGCACCGCCTATAAAAACATCTGCTAAAACCTCCACCAGCCCAAATGTTTTTAGTTATAATGAAGTTCCGTTATAATCTCCACAAAAACATTCGCTACCAAAACCGAAAGTTTTCATGGAGGTTATTTTGCCAATTTTTGCCAATTTTGTAACACTAAAAACCTCTGTTATAACCTCCACTACAAGTTCTTTTATTTGTACCGTAATTTCCTTGAGGCAAAGTTCAATTAACCATGTGACTAATTATTTCCAAGGAATTTCCTACCACCTATTTTCTTCATACCCATTCTTCAATATTATCAACCTTTTTTTTCGTGGCAAAGCTTTATTTTGATTATTGGTTGTTTCACCTAGTCCCCAAAAAAATGTTGCTTCTTTATTTCCTTTGAGGTCAAGGATAACCCCCCCTACAAATACCACTCATGGATTTCCTTTCAAGGCTCCATCAAAGAAGAGAGAATATTGTTGTCTTTTTGGAATACAACTTTTCAAGTCTTCCACTATCATTCTTAATTGCCATAGTGGAAGTTTTTTGGTCTATCAATTTGGATTGTAGGAGGGTCTTGATCCACATGGAAATTTGTGGCCACCTACCTCTTCCACTGATTCAACATGGCTCTCCATATGGACTATTTTTTTATCTATGGTTTTTTAGGTCCTAAACTTCTAGGGCCATTTTAAGGCCTTAAATGATGTTATTTTGGCCATTCAACGGATTAGGGAAACGATGACCTATCCAAGATTGCTAATAATTATAGTTCTTAGTTATATCTTACCAATGATTTACGATTCACCCCAAACAGATATTGTATGCAAAAGTTTCACCCCCAGGAAGTCGACATACCAAATAGCCACCTCGGAACCCAATATCCTTTTGGTGATTTGTCTCCTAGATTTAGGGTTTTGGATATTTAGGTTTTTTTCCTCTTAGGTTTTAGTACTTTATGTTAAAAGGCCATTTCATCCTCTTGTGATGTATTCTTGCAAATGAGTATAATTGAAACCTCTCTCTTAAGAGATAAGCTACCACCATTCTAGCTAGTTTGTATTGATTTGTGTTTTACAGTCTTTTTTTATTTCAATCAGTAATCCAATTTGGGTTTAACTATAGTAATTCTCTTTTCAATATTTATATGTTTTTATGTTTCCATTCATATTCCTTCCTTTAGTTTTGATCTCTATACAATACATATTAGTTCTATCCCTTCTAAGATAATGTCCCTTAACCAAAGTATTTCCTTAGCTTCTAGAGCTACATGATTTTGAATTTTCACCCGTTTTGACAAAATCACCTCAATGAGCAAGCCTCGAGCCTGCGATGCCACCTTTCTAGTGATAATTTATTCATGTTGAAAGATCAATTTATATATTTCTAGCCACACCTTCTAGGATAGAAATAAAGGAGATACCACCTAAATTTTCTTTAGCAGTGGCTTATTCTGAAAGGTGTAAATGTGTTGAACCTACAAAGAAAATATCTATCTAGAAAATGATATACACAGTTTGTAGAGAAAATATGAGAAAAGAGAAACATGAGAGAAAGAATGGAATAATTCTCATTAACCAAATGAATAAATGATAATTTACACATGATATACTATGTATAAGTCAACTAATGCGCATTGGAGGAGAAGCCAATGCACCCTAGTGGTGTTATAGAGTGATCTAGACACACACCGATAGTTACAGGAGTAAAATGCCACCTACTCTAGTCTCTCAGGTAGTTACATAAATTAACTTCTACCTAGTCTGATTTAACTAGTCTCTTAGTCTTCAATTAACTGAATGAAACAAAGTGAAGTGAGGAGGAGATCAGGGAATCATGAGTAATGCACTAGTCTAGTGATTTTTGGTTATTACTCCCTCTCTCTATATACTTGGGTTGACCCAGGTTAAGATCTGAACAGGTTTCCAACAAAAAACTCTAAAACTATTGACCCTCCTGGTAAACCAGAAGGAAACATAGTACACAGAGTGCACTACGAAGTCTCACCCAAGATAGTTCTATGGGTGACTGCAAAGATCAAGTTCTTGCAGTCTATGACGAAGTGGGGATCTGGGATTATATTTGATCTTCTTTAAGCCTTGATCTGATTATTCTCTCTATTATTCCTAAGATTCATTCATCTGTTAAGACTATGCATGCATTCTAATAGATCCAACTCAATCATTCATTGATCCTTTGTTGATATTACTACTAACAAAAGATAAATATGGAGTAAAAAACACACATAACACAAGTTTTACCATGGCTCACCCCCTCTTGGGATATGTCCACAAAGTTCTATCTTCTCTGCTCTTTTATTAGGTTTTTTGCAAAATATGGCACTACATGCACTACATATCCGATCATACAACCATGAACAAGGTTCAACAACCTTTGTGAGGTGGACTAGATCACACCAGGCTCCTCAACCTGTGATCTAACCCTCAAAATCTAACCTACTTGGCTCTTTTATATCTCAACAACTTACAAAATTATATCAAAACTACAATAATCAAACTGAACTAGTATTCGATCTAATCAGAACCAACAAGAACCTCTTCGAACCCTGACCTAGACCTCATAGGTTATTATTTATTCTATTTTAAAATATTATTATCTATTACAATCTCTTACCAAAACCCTAACCGTAACATGGTTAGGTTTTCCTACCTGTGTGCCTTGCATGCTTTCCTCCTTTACATGCATATTTTCCTTGGACGTGTTGCTTGTCCTGCCAGATGTTCTTCTCCAAAATTGGGCCTTTCCTTACCAAAATTGGGTAATTCCTAAAAATAGGCCTATGCCCAACAGGCCCCCAAAACTAACATGTGGCCCATCCTGAGCCACCTAGGTAGTGCACACTCCCTGAACAGCCTCTACTAGGTTGTGGAACTTGTCCTTCAGTTCCTTTCCTCTTTCTCTTATTTGTGCATCTTTGCCAACTAGCGCTTCTAATGTCTATGCTATTATTTCCTCTTGCATTAACACTGCGCTCTCTGCTTGTTCTTGTGCCATATTTTTATTTTCCTCCTCCAATGACACAATCATATGTGTTACTTTCTCTTGGAGGGGTTCCACTTCTACCTGTCTATCTTGCTTCTTCATCTGCACTACTTTCAAACCTAACCGCAACTTCTTCATATCTTGAGTGCCCTTCAGGTGCTCTGTGATGCTCATTATTTTCTACCTCTGTTTGAGGTATTGTATGGCTTCCCTAACCATTTCCTCTTCTTGGTCCCACTATTCTACCTACTCGTCCTCTCTCGACGCTATCCAGAGCTGCACAGATTTTTCGAACAATTCTTCTACTGCGCTTGCTTGTTTCTCCATCTCAACAATTTGGAGTGAAACTTCTTGTTTCCTTTGTTCCCTAACCTATGGAGGAGTCATAGGGTTAATCCGTTCTTTTATTTCCTCTATCTCCTATCTATATTGATCGATGGTTTGTGCAATGAGGTTGATATTCTCCTATGCACTTCTCTCTGTTGCTTGCACACTGTTTGGGATGCAGTTGTACTCCGTTGTCAATCCATGATCCAATCTGTCTACGCGTTCTTTCTCTTCCTCCTTCTCTGTGTTCAAATGGTTGAATGTTATTTGTAGCATCTCTACGACCCCTCTCCCCACTTCTAAATTGTGGCATTCATGTGGGCGCTAGACTACACTTCTTGCATGACACTAACGTGTAGCCCGTATAAGGTCTTGGTGGGTATGTGTGCAATGACCATCTCAACTTGTTCCACCTCCTCCAAGGGTCTTTGTGTCATCTCTTGATTGAAACTGATCATTTTGCATGTTACCAAAAAGGTCTCCCTACCCTGGACTACAAACTGCACCATTTCTTCTACTTCTTTCTGTGCTGGCGGTCGTTGTGTCTTCTCCTATTGTTGTATGGTGGCCAGTGATTCTTCCTGGCTTCGTAGTTGTTGTATATGTTTGTGACCCTCTAGGAGCTTAGCCATAATTTATTCCCCCTACGCCTTTGCAATTATAACCAGTTCTTCACTCCTATCTTGGACCTTTTTCATGACGAGATCTGCATCATCCTCTGTTAGGGTGATCTCTAGGTCCTTCATCTCGTACTTTCTTTTCTTGCACACATCCTTTCCTTGCACAATATTCCTTTCTATCTGTGAGGGTTGCATCCCAATTGTTGTTCCTTGGGATATTTCTTCTGCAGCATGTGCCATCTCCTTCTTCCTAGTCTGTGGCCAGATTCCTATCCTTGCGATGGTTGGTGTCCTCCTTGGCCACTTTGGTACTGCGCTACTCCCAGTTGGCTGAGTCCACATTGTAGCTTTTATAGTATTGTCAGCCAGACTACCTATTCTTGATGATGAGCTTACTTCAACCTTATCCTTAAGCTTAGAGTACTTCACTGTGCCTATCCTCATGGTTGGTTTCTCTAGTGGTGACTACCACTGTGCAGGACAATCTTTAATGATCCAGTCCAGGTCCTTTTTCGTGATGAAATATTGCATCTCGAGACACTCCTTCTTAGGATATCTCATGAATTGGATCCATACATGATGCATGTATGCCTTGAATTTGGCTATCCCATCTGTTTCCTACACTAACTCCATTGGTATGTGCCACACATTTGTTGTGTGTTGTTAGATTTCCTCTAGCAACATGGAAAACAAAATGTTTTTTCCCTTTTGCATCTTATAGTCCTTTTCCTACCAGTGGGACTCATACCTAGACTCAAGTCCAAAAATGTCGATAAATTGAGCTCTTTCCACCCTACCAACATGATCAAGATGATTATCCATGAATAATGAAACCCAGTTCCATTATCTTGTGCATCACGAAAATCTACTAGGAACTAGTTCAACAGGTATGGTGCCTAGATGAGCATGACTCCCTTCACACATTATGCGACTACTGAAATAATTCCTGTGGGCGCTTCCTCTCTATGAAATTTTCTCAAAATTTTACAAGTCATCATCTTGCTTGTGAACCTTGTTGTGTTGTCATTAATTTCCTTAATGGTAATCCCTCTATTTCCATGTGTAGTCCCAAACTGCGCTTTAAACTGCTCTATCAATAATTTTTCATGCACCTTATCATATAAATACTCTTCTATTTGTGTGCTAAATGTGGGCAGTCCTGTGATCTTGGAAATCAATGCGACATCGATCTGCATTGATCTATCCATCCATAGGATGCCTCCATGGACATGGGAGACTAGTTACTTAACGCAAAGTTCAACATTCTTACCATGCCCGAAATGCAATATGTCCAATAGATTCATGATTCCTGAGTTGTAGAGTCCCGTGATCCACTGCACGGGCTCCAATACAGGTCTACCTAGGGGTCCAATTCCCCTCGTCTTTGTGAGATACGTCTCCTCAGCCAATGTTGGGAACTTGGCCACATCGTGCACATCATAGTCGGTGTACCTAAGCTTAGGTAACTTCCCCATCATATCATCAACCACAATTATGGCATCTGGGAAATAGGGGAGTGTGATTTCCATGGCGTCCCGTGCTTTCCTTTTTTGTCCCGCGGAAGATGTTCCTACCTATGATGATTCTGCTCCCTCTTCTTCTCTTGTGGTCTCTGGTCAGTCGATGATTTCTTCGACCAACACCTAGGATTGTCGTGGTCCCATTGTTTTGTTGGGCTTTGAAATAATCTCGGGGTTAAGTTTTTAAATTATGTTCAGAGCCCCAGATCTCTACCCTATTTCTCCTTGCTATGCTGTGGGAATCTCTTCCTCAACCTATGTCGGGCTAATGGATTCTGGTTCTGAGGTGGTAACATCCTCTAGCTCAACCACATTCTCCAACTGTTGGATTCTTTCCTTCCACCTTTGGCCCTTCTAGGTAATCTAGACGAACTGTCCTCCTACGCCAAACTTGGGTGGAGTCGTCCTCTCGAAATTTCACAACCTTGCTTCCTCTTTCGTAAATTTCTAACTAGGGAACGTCTTATTTTTCTCACTCTGGGATAAAAAATAGCTTAATATTGAGTACATGTATGCTTTTCTCCTTTTATAGACCTGGTCGTGTTCATTTTTCACTTTTTGCATGCATTTACATCGAATTCAATTTTTACTGTGTGTTGTCTTCTGATATTTGTCATGGTAATTACTACGTGTAACTTTTTTCGGTGTTTTTGTATTTTCTTTCTTTTCTATTTTTGTATTTCTTTTTCCTTCTTTTTCTCCTTTTTATTTCTTTTTTCTCATTCCTCTATCCTAGCTTCTACTATAGTACACTATATACATGGTTTCTTACTAGGCTGTAACTTTTAAGTGCTAGGAGGTTGACTGTCCCTGTACAGTTTCAATTGACTCCCATTGACCATTCATTTCAATTTTGTTCCTGTTAGATCCTTTATCAGTACAGATCCCCCATTTGTGATAGCCTTTACTTCATAGGGCCCTAGCCAATGCATTCTAAATTTTCCAGTATGTTGAAAACATTTACTGTCATAGAGCAAGATTAGGTCTCCTTCCTTGAAAATATTCCTCTTTATATGCCTATCATGCCAGGATTTATCTCTTTCTTTCTGTACTTCTTGGTGAAATCCTTCCAGACTCCTATCCTCTTCCATTTCCATTAGTTGATTTAACCTCTCCTTTACTGTGCCTCTTTCTGTAATGTTGGTAATTGCTTCTATGCACAGACTGGGTAACAGACATTCTAATGGTACTACTTCTTCCTTCCCATACACCAATTTGAATGGCGTTTGTCCTATCAACTTATTACAAGTGGTCCTGTATTCCCATAGTACTACTAGAATTTTCAAGTCCCAATCATCCATTTTGACATTACATATCTTAGTCAGAGCATTCTCCAAGATCTTATTGAAATCTTCTAATTTTCCATTGGCTTGGTGATGGTATGGTGTACTCTTATGGTGATAGACTTCAAACTCCTCCGTAATAGCCCTGATAATACAATTGATAAAGTGAGTACCTTGGTCAGTCATCAAAACTCTTGGACATCCAAATATGGTGATCACTTGCTCAAACAAGAAGTGTGTTGTTCTCTCTGCACTGCAGTCTTTGATTGTTCCTTCTTCTTCCCATCTTGTTAAGTGTTTTGTTTCAGTAATGATATATCTATCTCTTGACCGTCTTGTTGGTGGATTGAGTGGTCCAACAAAGTATATTTCCCATTTTTCAAATACCTGCAAAGTTACTTGTGGTCTTAGGGGCTCTCATCCCCTCGTTTGGGCTTGCCCAACCTCTGACATAAATCAAATGTCTAACAATATTCCTTAGCATCTCTATGGACTGTTGGCCACCATAATCCCACGTGAAATACCTTCTATGTGGTATATTTTCCTGCATAATGTCCTCCATCTATTCCCTCACGAGATTCTGCCTAAATTCTAGCGTTTTCATGCTCTAGTACACACCTTCTCAAAATGTTGTCTACACCCATTTTATATAGGTTTCCTACAATTAGTTGATAGTATGAAGCTTTGACTACTAGATTTTTCTTCTGCACAGTGCTAAATTATTGCGGCGCAATCCTTGTAATTAAGTATTCAATAATATCAACAAAGTATTCATCAACTACTTGTACTGAAAACAACTGCGCATCAGGGAATTTGTCTTCCAAATTGGTAGGTTCTTCTCCATTAGTTACCCTTGACAAGTGATCAGGTCCTGCGTTCAACTTCCCCGGTTTGGTTATCACTTCAAAATCAAATTCTTGAAATAACAATATCCATCTATAGATCCTTCCCCCCAACACTGGCTTGTTGACTAAATATTTTAGGGCAGAATGATCTATGAACATATTAAAGTGTTTACCCAGAAAAAAAATTATGAAATTATGAAGTGCGTATACCATGGCTAGGCCTTCTCTTTCTGTGGTGTTGTAATTATGCTATGATTCTAATAATTTTCTGCTTGGAAAGGCTATAGGATTATCTAAATCCCCTACTCTCGGTTGTTCCAGAATTGATCCAAGTGTTATGGATGATGCATCTACATGCACATGAAATGTCTTTACCCAGTCCGGGAATACTAGGATAGGTGTTGTGACCATATTTTATTTTAAGGTGTCCAAACCTTGTTGACAGTCCTCATTCCACTGAAATATTATATATTTCTTTAACATTTTTTCCATTGGCGCAGTGATCTGCGCATACCCCTTTATAAATTTCCTATAATAGCATGTATGCCCCAGTGTTGCTCTCAACTGGCGCACTAATTTTAGTGGTAGCAAATTGAAAATGACTGCAATCTTAGTAGGATCCACTAGTAAACCTTGTTTACAGACTATATGTCCCAACAATATTCCAAAAGGTGTCCCAAAAATGCACTTCTTGATATTCAATGATATCTAACATTGATTGCATCTTTCCAACATGAGTCTTAACACTTCCACATGGTCCTTCAACTGACTGTATATAGTCCAGTCATCCAAATATACTTCTAGAAATTGATGTATGAATTCCTTAAAAGAAACTACGAATACTCTTGAAAATATGGTTGGTGCATTATTTAGCCCAAATGGCATGACTGTGTACTTGTGGGATCCCCATTCTATAGAAAAAGTAGCCTTATACCTGTCCTCTGGAGCTATTTTGATCCGATGGTAACCTAATAATCCATATGTAAATGAGTATGCTTCATGGCCTCCCACATTCTCTAATACCTCATCTGTGAAAGGGGTAGGAAAAGGGTCATGTAAGAAAGCATCATTCAATTTTATCAAATCTACACAAATACTTATCCCCCCTTGTTTATTTTGTTTCACTACTATAGGACTTATCCATTTAGATTCCTCTAGTGGTTCTGTGATACCAACTTCAAACATTATGTCAATTTTAGTATTCACTTTTTGCTTATACACTAGGTTCAGTCTGTAAGGTCTCTTCCTGACAGGTCTTGCCTCAGGTTTGAGAAGTATCTTCATTTCTCCTAGCTCTCCTGCTATGCCTTTCATCTCTTTAAATCTCGTTGGGAACAGGTCACTATATTCGCGCAGTAACTTTGTTATTCTTTCTACTATTTGTTCATCCCAATATTATCCAATACTTGAAATTTTAGTAGTGTAAGTTGTTCCATTGTTGAATTTATTTACTTTGATTGGTGCAACAAATACTTCTGAATACAAAGATGGACCTTCTACCTCTCTTTCTCCTTCAATTTCTGTAATATGAATATTGTGCGGGTCGTCTTCATCTGGTGCCTCTTCTTAAACATGGTAGCATGCCAATAGTTCTTTGACTATCTGTCTGTTCTATTGTTGATATTATATCATTAGTTCAACCTATGGTTCATCAATAAATATTACACTTTTTTTCTGCTTCACTGCTGAATTAATGTTGGGGTTCTCATGTTCAAATGAGAAGGTTACTAAAAAATTCTTCTATAATGGTATCCATTCAGTAGTTCCTCTGTGCATTTCCTAGTCTACATACCAGTTCTCTGGGATTCCTTCAAGTGTGTGGATGAAGTGATGAGGCCATTCCTCTGGTAGCGCCATTCTCCAATGTGTTCTGCACTTCTGCAAGTGTTCTGTTGGTGTTCCTTTCCCATAATACCTCTACATTTTATTGCTCCCCTGTTTCACATTAAATCTAATGCATAGTAACTATTTGCATTGGTACCCGTCCTGAATTGTTTCTTTGTGCACACCTGACCATCTTGCAGGTGTAGCCTTGAGTGAAATATCTAGGGCTAATATCCTCTGATTTTCTAATACTTCCTCTTTATATTTTTTCATAAATTCCTCTAGATCATTTACCCCATGAAATCTCTAAGGTTCCCTTATCTCTTTACCAACCCATCTTACTGCGTGGTCTATTCTTGCACACCTTCTTGTGGAAACTTCATGTAATCTCTGCTGCCAATTCTCCAAACCTATATCTAAGTCAGAAGCACATGATGTGATGATTCTCCATCTAAGTACCCCATCTGCAATTGGGTTAACATAATCTTCTTCACTTGCGGTAGTTCTATACAATTGGTTTATTTCCTCCAGGTCTAAACAAGTGGGTTCTATGAACCTTTCTCCTTCTAATGGATCTAATGGCACAATGACTCTATATTCTCATGATTCAAATGCAATTTTTCTTGTCTTCAAATTGATTATGTCTTGGATTTCAAATTCCCAATCCAATCCAAGCAATGATGGATACAGTGTTGTGCCATCTATTATCTCTATTACTTCAAAGTCTGCCTTAGTGCACACTCCATCCAAATCTATTGTCACCCTTTTAAGTATCCCAATTGGTATAACTCTATGTTGATTTGCTAATTTCAACTGGACAGGTAAATAGCCTAGTGTGGGTTCTCCCATACACTTCCATGTCTTCTTGGGTAACACATTTTCTTCAGAGCCTAAGTCCAGTATAATATCCCCCATATTGAAATATACAATATTTTCATTCAATCTGAATTCTCTGCTTGTTCTCCTTCTTGTATGGATGTGATTGATTTATTTCTGCTATAATTTCCCTTCTCCCTCTGTATTACATATTTATAGCATATTTTTCAAAACTTTGATAGATGATGGATCATTCAGTAGCTTAAAATAGGATTTCAGAAAAGTTTTTATGATACTTATTTTCTCTAAGGGTTGTGCTTCACTGGTGTGGTACATTGATGAAGGAATCTCGTACATTGGTAATTTCTACGTGCGCTACTCAACTGATGTTGACACAACATTCTACTTGAGAAACTCATATCTGACCTCTTTGAATGTCTCCTTTTCTTTCTGCACATTAAATTGCTTCTGTGTTTCAGTATTTTTCTTCACCCATTGGTGTTGCGCTGGATCCTGTCTCAATGCATCAGGTCCTGTCTTAGCTCCTCCTCACATGACTATGTTGATGTTTCTTCCATCATCCATGGCTTCTATAGATATTCAATGAACATTTTATTTGTCCTGGTTCATCTTTTCTTGGATCTTTCCCAAAAGTGTTGGAGATTATTCTGTGTCATGGTTTGATGCGCAACGATACATGCATGTTGGTGGTGGGAGTGGACATTCCCTTGCATAATGTCCTATATGTTGGTAGTTGTGGCACACTACTAGACCTCTTCCTCCTCCAAATCCTCCTCTACCTCATCCTCCACCTCTATTTCCAACTCGATCTCCTTGCGGGGCTGTATTGAGGTACCTAGCTATACTGCACGTGGTTATACTATGGTTGTGTAGTGCTGTATTGTGGATGCACAATGTTATACTGTTGATGTGTATTATTATATGGAGGTTGTACCTGGTTGAAATAAGTTTCAGTTTTCCTTGTCATCATTTCTTCTTGCACCCTATAAGTATCTGAAGTTCTTTCTCTCATCAGCTCCATTGTTCTACAATATTTATCATCATGACCCACTGACTTGCAAACATTACAATATGAACTCTTGGGTATTGTATGATACTTCTGCATCATGGGACAATGATATGGATCATTACCATGTGTCTTACAAATCTTGCACCATGGTCCTCCCTATTTTCAAAGGGTTTGGTACTCTTGTTTCCATGTACAACACAGAATTTGGACATTCATTCTTGTGTTGTCCTTCTGTCTTTCATGTGGTACACCAAACAACTTATCTTTTATCTTTTCCCTTATTCTAGTTAAGTTGAAATGTGAGTTTCTTTATATCCTACTTCATCTCCTCTATTGATGGATCTGTCTTCTGATGCTGGTTCTCTTCCAATTGTAAGGCTTCCTACAAAGCCTCTGCCTGAGTTTGAAAATTTTGTTGTCTCAATGGGCATTTAAAATGTGGTAGCAGTGAATTCACAAAGAGATGTTTATGTTGCATGTAAGTCATTACATACTTCAAATTACCTTTGAGACGCTTAAACCTTTGATCAATATCCAAAACAGACTCACCTGGTTTCTCCCTGATTTCAATCATCTCATTCACGTACCTATATTCTAATTTGGGATTATGGAATTCATTGATCAATAACTTCTTCACATCTACAATAGTTCTTGTTACTTCTAGTGGGTCGTTTACAGCTAGGTTCATTTACCAATCCAGTGTGTGGTCTCTTAGCATGATATCTAAATGTGCAAGTTTTGTATCCTCATATGTGATCTTCTTTGCTTCCCAGATCTTCTCACAGATCAACAAGTGCTTTTCAGGGTCCTCAGATTCCTCTCCCTGAAGTTTTGGTAACCTGATCATGGTATCATGTCCTTCCGTCCTGAACTGTGTTGAACTACTACCTTCACGTAGTGTAAATACTTGACTGTTACTTCCTGAACTGGCTCTTTCCGTTGTTGCTCCTTGTTTGTATGTATCTTTTGTTGTCTCTCTTCCACTAAAATTTGGTTTTCTAAATGGTGGTGTTCTTTTTGGTGTACTAGTTGCACATGGGGTTATGGGTTCCACACTGACATTGATTTGGATTGGAGTTCTTCCTTCTATTCCTTCCCTGGAACCTCCTATCTTTCTTTCATATGTTGCGCGCAGGATTTCCTCAATCTGATCCATAGCCTAGAGATCCTCTACCTCTTCCTCATCACTTGCCAAGCCCTCTCTATCAGCTATGTCTCTCTTCTTATTAATCATCTTATATTGGTAGGGTACTCCATTGCGTGTTTTTCCATATGGTGCCATTATCTTCTTTATCTGATATTTCTCCATCATGATTGGGTCCATGGCCTCCTTATTCTTTCCCTTATCCATTTCATCCTCCATTTTTCCACCTCTTGTGAGTGCTTCCCCCCTTCCCCAATGCACGCAGGGAAGTTTAGTTGTCTGATTCCATAGTAATCACATTATTGTTATACAGTAAAATCTTGATTGAAGTATACAACAATCTAATATACCTACCTCTAAGTCCTTTTAGAAACTCCTGCTCTGCTGCACTATACAACTTCGCGGTATCTACTGCAAATTCGGTGATAAATCTTGCAACAATACTATCTAGCCATAAATCTACTACATGCATAAATTTGTTGTCAACTTGTTGTAACTGTGCGATCTCCATAGGATTCCACTCCAGTTGTCTGATTTGATTTGTAGGGTGGTTTTATTTTAATCTCAATAGCCACTCCTACAACAAATGTGGGAAATCACATAATAATACCTCATGCAAGTCGCTAAACACATATTTTTATAGATATTTGTGTGGCGTTATCTTAGGGTTTCTGTTATCCTTTTGCAAAAACTCAAGTTCCTTTATTTTCAACCATCTTTCGATCTCCTCCTTCATTGGATTACATGGTATGAACATTCCTTTATATAACTTCATTATTCACATGCTTCTTTTATGGATCCCATCCAATCAATCCCATGTAGTTCCAGTCGAAAAAAGAACCATTTGTTGGTTATTACTCCCTCTCTCTATCTACTTGGGCTGACCCAGGTTCAGATCTGAACAGGTTTCCAAAAAAACCCTCTAAAACTATTGGTCCTCTTGGTAAACTAGAAGGAAACACAGTACAAAGAATGCACTGTGTAGTTTCACCTGAGATAGTTCTATGGGTGACTGCAAATTATCTCAAGTGCTTGTAGTCTAGGAAGGAGTGGGGATCTGGGATTATATTTGATCTTCTTCAGGCCTTGATATGATTATTCTCTCTATTATTCCTAAGATTCATTCATCTGTTAATCCTATTCATGCATTCTAATAGATCTAACTCAATCATTCATTCATCATTTTTTGGTATAACTACTGAAAGAAGGTAAACATGCTGTAAATAACACACATAACACAAGTTTTACCATGGTTCACCCCCTCCTAGGCTACGTCCACAAAGATATATCTTCTCTACTCTTTTATTAGGTTTTCTGCAAAATATGGCACTACGCGCACTACATATACATTCATACAACCATGAAAAAGGTTCAAGAAACTATGTGAGGTAGAATAGATCACACCAGGATCCTCAACCTATGATCTAACCCTCAAAATATGACCTACTTTTCTCTTTTAAAACTCAACAACTTACAAAATTATATCAGAACTACAATAGTCAAAATGCACTAGTATTCAAACTAATCAGAACCAATAAGAACCACTTCGAACCCCGACCTAGACCTCCTAGGTTCTTATTTATGTTATTTTACAAGCTTATTAGTTGTTACAATATCTTACCAAAACCCTAACCCTAACATGGTTAGGTTTTCCTGCCTGCGCGCCTTGCATGCTTTCCTCCTTTGCATGCGGATTTTCCTTGCACGTGTTTCTTTTCCTACCGGTTTTTCTTCTCAAAAATTGGGACTTTCCTTACCAAAATTGGGTAATTCCTCAAAATAGGCATGTTCCCAACAATGATAATCCCAAGGAAAATGGCGATGATCCCAATGTTGCATGGTGATGATCCCAATGTGGCATCTAGACTCCACTCAACTGATCAAACTGAAGTGTGAATTGAAGAGAATATTCTCCCTAGACTATAAGAGACTGAATAATGACTAGTAAAAATAGGGAAAACCTTAGGAAAAAGAATTCCTAGGTGTGTGTGAAGTGTAATACCCCAAGGTCGATCCCCGATTGTAATTATGAATGTAATGATGTTTTGTAGACTGGTGAGCCAAGTAATTATAAGCTGGTAGACTTATGTGTTTGTTAGGCTAGAGAGCCTAGATGCTAAGGCTAGTGGGCCTAATTTTGTATATGCAATTATGCAGATTATTAATAAAAAAATACAGCAATGCGTGTAGACCGACCAAGAAGAAAGAGTTAAGGGGGACTAAACTCCATTGGTTAGGGGAAGGGATGGGGCTATGAGTCTAAGAAATAAGGGATAATCTTAAGAGCTAGTAGAATAATATATTATTATTCTAAAAATCTATAAAGAGGATATTAATTTATCCTAAGTTCCTTTAGGGAGAGGAACGAGTTCCAAGTGGGGGGAATGTGCTCCTAGAGGGAGCCAAGTGTCATCCAAAACCCATGTAGATTTATGGGGGGGGTTGCTCACAACTTTGGGGGGATTTTGACCATTCTCACCATTCATACACTCTCAACATTCTAACCATTCTGACCATTTGGACCAGGCTCACCATCCGTTACCCATATTGACCAACATACCCAACAACCACACAATAACCATGGAATGCCATTGTGTAATTCCTGAAACACCTCGAACCCCTGCGACGAGCCCAAATTGATACCCTCATTGTACCTAAAGGTTTCCTTCATATTGTCATGTTAGTACCGTTCCCCACGTCAAGTTTTTGTTGCTGCCATCACCATGCCCGTGTGTTGAGAAGTGAGAGTGAAGAAGCAAGTTATTAGACCTATGAGAAACTCTCTCCAGGTGAGAGAGTGTGCTGAGGAAGTGAGCTCTCCTGGAGGAAGTCCAGTAGCAGTTACAGAGCTCTGATAATTACTGATCCAGCCTCTTGTTGAAGCCCTGTAAAGGGAGGTGTAGCAGCCGATGGATTGTGTGATAGTGAAGGTGCACATTCCTGGGGTGGGACATGCATGTGGGGAATGAGATTCTATGAGCTACAGGCGTAAGTGGATCCTTGGAGGAAATACTTCATGTTGTACTGTGAAACTTTCTGTTGTCCCTGCCTAGCCTAGGAATCCCTTGCCCGGTGGAGTTTAGTCCCAGCTCGGGGGTGACCCATTGTTGAGAGTGGCGGGAAATGTGGTATAAGGCTGGGAGGTTCGTGGAAGGTCTTCACGCAGTTGGTGTACTTCAATTAAAATATAAGTATCATTTCCAAGTTTGGTTATATGTTGTGTATTTATATATGTTGTTATATTTATGGGTTTTGACTGTGATTACTGCATGTATTCTTTTACTGTTATTTCTTCTTTATGCTATGTGATAGCAGAACGTAAGTCATCTATTAAATTTGTATGTGTTATTGTCGCTTCCGCAAGAATATGTATATATAGAATGTTTATGCCTGGTTAAAATTGCATTAGATATATATATGTGTATACTCGAGCATGTTAGTTTTCTGGAGTAGCATGGCCCGACATGGGTGTGCTAGGGATGTTACAAAATGGTATCAGAGAAGAAAGATGTTTACTCTATGACGTTGATCAACCTGTTGGTGGTTGGGGGCATGACAAATTGGTATCAGATACAAGGTTTTGAAACTAATCTTGGATGGGCCATGGTAGTGGTTAATGAAACTAAGATTTTAGAGTGAATTGTTGTCAAAAGGGACAAAATTCAAAGTTCAGAGCATCCCTGAGTGTTAGGAAGTCACCGTGTGAACAATTGAACTGTGCTCAGAATCTTAGTAAGTATAGCGGTTCAAGAAAAACTACAGAGGAAGGAATCCACAACAACCATTGTGTTGGGCCGCAAGGTTTGAATTTGGGCCGTAATATCTATTTAGGAGAAGGAAGACCCTTCACCATCATCATATTTAGAAAAGGTGTAGGAAAGTGAACCCCTAAGTACTTCAGACTTCGCTACTTCGACGAATTTTATGTGTGATAGAGCAGAAGGGGTCGAAGCCCAAAGTTACGAAGGTCCGAAGTGGATCTACACCATATATCTGGGGATAAGTGCTTGACCTTTGGATCGAACGAGGATAGATCAGAGCTGTTAGATCAAGCCGAGAGAAAAAGGTAAGTCACAACAATGAAAAAAAGATCTCAGCCGTCATATCTACGCACAAGTGATTGTGAGCCGTAGATATCACATCAGTTCAGGAGTTGGGCGTTTGAGAGAAACAAAGTGTGCTAAGGCTCAGCTTCCTAAAGTCTTGAAGTCTGAAGGTAATCTAGATCATTCATAAAAAATGGGCACTTGTCGACAAATTGGCTTGTTCGGGAGTTCGATGTTCGAGAAAATTGGAGTGTGCTAGAGTGAAAAGTCCCGAAGCCCAAATCCCCAAAGCCGAAGAATAGAAGTTCCACGACATGATGATGTCACTAGTGGTGATGTGGACCCTTCCTAGACATGCCACGTGCCACCACCTTAATTGTTGACAGTTGTACCATGTGGACCCTAGAAGGTAAAGTAGTTCGGAAATTCAAAGTTCGAAATATTTGAGGAATGCAAGTGTAAAATCTTTCGAAGCCCAAAGTCCCAAAGTGACGTGGCCTGCTGATGCCACCAAGGACGATGTGGACACATGGGATGTGTGCCACATGTCAGTGATTTAAGAACCTTTGGAATAATTAAATTCTAGTTAGAACGTGACACATGTCACCCGTCTGATTGGGCCACGTGTCCGCTTCTAGTATTCCACCACGTGGAACTCCTCTCGAGCATGGGTAGTGGGGCCCCTAATGATACATAAATTCGTTAAAACCTTAGCGAAGAATTTAACTAGACCGGGCCCATGATAACTTGACCCCAGTAGACGTGTGGCACCAAATCGTGAAGTCCAGAGACTTGGTACTTCGGAGGAAAGGTGTTACAGTTAGCTTTGAGTAGAGAAATCCTCAAAGTCCCATAGCGCCAAAGTGATGTGACTTGAAGATGTCAGTGGGGGTGACATGGAATAATTCAAATATTCGCGATTCAGGAATTTTGGGGTGTGCAGATGTGAAATCCTTCGAAGTCCCAGAACCCCGAAGCTCTGAAGTCCCGGAGCCCTGAAGACCGAAGCCCAGAGGGCCGAAGTTAATCTCGATCGTTGATCGGGAAATGACACTTGGAAATAGATGCAGTAGTCCATAGACTTGGCACTCCAAAAGGATTGGGAGTATGGACAGTCTGGAACTCCCGAAGCCCGGAGTTCCATAGTAAATTTCAGTCGTAGGATGTTGGGAAGTCTTGGACCGTTGATCCACCCCACTTCACGAGTTCGCCAATTTGGCACTCTGGGAGATTTGTTGTGATGTGTTTTGGAAACCACTAAAGCCTAGAGTCCCAAAGCTCCTATCCACCGTAGATCTTAATAGAGAATGTGTATCGTAGATCCACCGTCCTTCGTGAATTTGCCAGTTCAAGTTTCTGTGATGTTTGTGATGTGCGGAAAGGGAAACCTCCAAAGCTCCGGAGCCCCGAAGTTTCAAGGCTCTGGATAAGCACCCAAATATTATCACTTGGTCACATCCGTGGTCACATGATAATTAAGGGCTGAAGGAAAAAGGGGGCTAGCGCTCGAAACTAAATTGTAGAACAGAACAGGGCTCGAAGATAGAGCTGTGGGGATTCTTGATTGACCAAGACCCGCATAAAATGGATTTAGATATTCTTATGTTGAATCAGATTGTTTAAGTTATTCTAGAAAATTATTAAGGACTGATAGTCTGACAAAATTCAGTTGATTGCACATTTTGCATAATTAACAATTCTCATAACCGAACCAAATTGTTACATAGTGTAGAGAAATGGAGGAGGCATAGAATGCGTATAGTTCAGAGAATGAAGTTAGAGGAATGGATGTCCATTTGGGAGTTGAAGGAACAAACTCCAATGGACATGGACAAGGAATAGATAAATATGTGAGCATGATGAAAATCATTAAGATTTTGAAAAAAGATGTCGAAATTCACCAGGCAGATAACGAAAGGCTTAAGAAAGCCAAGCGGAAACATGAAGACTTGAACATGAAGTTAATGTGGAGCCCTAAATAATTGAAAATAAGTTTGATAAGGAAAGTGGATCCATCAAATCAAGGAACCACGGGTTCCCTGATGAGGTAAGAAGAGAAAGAAGTGGTAACAAACATCACTAACACTCCCAAAGGCATTCCAAAAGAAGGCCACACAATAGTTCAAGTCCATATCATACCAGAAAGCATAGGATATCTAAAGTGGATGAACTGAAGGGTGAAATGAATAAGATCAAACCTCCTACTTTTTATGGAGAGCACCAGAAATATGAGCAGGCTGAGACATGGCTACTTGGCATGAGGAAATACTTCCAATTGCATAATTATTCTTCTCATGCAGAGGGAAGAATTTTCATCTACCAACTTAAAGGAAAGGCATCCATATGGTGGGATAGATTGTTGCAAGTAAAGTGCCTCAAGGAGAAAAATGTGACTTGGAAGGAATTAAAGAAACATTTTGAAAATAAGTACTTAGCCAAGAGATACTATGACAAGAAGATGAAAGAGTTCTTTGAATTTAAACTAGGAAACATGACTATAGATGAATATGAGAGGATATTTCTAGAGATGTTGAAGTATGTCCCTTTCATTAAGAGGGAGCAGAGGCAGAAGGGGAACATGCCACCATTTTTCAGAAATAGTCCTGAAGGATAGCTAGTTTTGAGAGAGCCCAAGATGGCTGAAGGAGGTGGGAAAAGGCCAAGGCAGAGACCTATGAAATGTTGGGGCTGTAAAGGAGATCATAAATATAGGGATTTACCTCACAGAAAGGACAAGGTGATAGTTGTTCACCACATTCAGTAAGAAAAAACAATGGAGGGCATGGGCAAAATAGTACCTAGGATCTATGCAACCTTGGACAACAAGCAAGTTGAGTTTCAATCACACATGATTGAAGTTGAAGGTAGGATCAATAACCACACCTTTACTATTTTAATTGATTTAGGGGATAGTAATAGCTATATATATCTTGAGGTAGTGGAAAGATTTCAATTACTAAGAAGCAAGCATGGGAAATCTTGGCTGGTGCAGTTGGCTACAAGAGCCAAGAGAAATGTTGTTGAGTTAGTTAAATCATATCCAATGGGCATGAATGGACTAAGTACAAAGGAAGATTTGAACATAGTGCCTTTGGGATCATCTGATTTCCTAATTGGTATGGATTGGTTGGACCAACACCATGCCATATTAGACTATCACAACAAGGCATTTACTTGCTTGGATGAGGAAGGAAATCGGAGAGCATTCCAAGAAATTCCCAGGGCAGTTAATGTCCGAGAAATCTCAGCAATACAGTGGAAGAAGTGTTACAAGAAGGGTTGTCAAATATTTGCAGCCCATATGGAGGAAGCATCTAAGGATAAGGTGAAAAATATGGAGGATCATGCAGTCCTGGAAGATTTTCAAGATGTGTTCAAGGAGGTACTAGGACTACCCCCAAAGAGAGATATTGATTTCTCTATAAATTTAATCCCTGGAGACTCTCCAGTATCAAAGACTCCTTACAGAATGAGTACACCAGAACTTAAGGAACTTCAAATGCAACTTGAAGAACTTTTAAAGAAGGGGTACATACAACCAAGTGTGTCACCTTGGGGTGCCCTAGTCTTGTTCGTGAAGAAGAAAGATGGGACATTGAGATTTTGCATCGATTTCAGACAGTTGAACAAGTAAACAATAAAGAACAAGTATCCTTTACCAAGGATTGATGATCTCTTCGATCAGTTGAAGGATGCAAGGATATTTTCAAAGATAGATATCAGGTCGGGATACCATCAGGTAAGGATTAAAGAGGAAGACATCATAAAGACTGACTTCAACACAATGTATGGTCATTATGAGTTCACACTGGTGCCATTTGGGTTATCAAATGCACCAGTTGTTTTCATGTGCTTAATGAATGGTGTTTTTTGAGAATATTTAGACAAGTTTTTCATTTCCTTTTTGGATGTCATCCTTGTATATTCCAAGTCAGAAGAAGAACATGAGCATTATTTGAGGATGGTGTTGCAAGTTCTAAGAGAGAATCAAATGCATGCCAAATTGAGCAAGTGCTCATTTTATCAAAATATAATTCACTATTTGGGGCATATCATATCTGAAGAAGGGATAGAAATGGACCCTAAAAATATTGAGGCCATTAAAGGGTGGACAACACCTAAAAATGTGACAGAAGTCAGATCCTTCATGGGTCTAGTTGGTTACTACAGGAGATTCATTGCAGTGTTTTTGAGAATAGATCATCCCATCACTTCCTTGCAAAGGAAGGGGAAGAAGTTTCAATGGACAACAGAATGTGAAATGAGCTTCCAACAATTGAAGCAATTGTTAACCAATGCTCTAATTCTGAAGATTGCTGATCCGAATGAAGATTTTGTGGGTTTCACAAATACATGCAAAGAAGGACTAGGAGGAGTCCTTAGTCAGAAAGGGTTTGTGATATGTTTCCAGTCCATAAAATTCAAAGAGCATGAAAGGATATATGCCACTCATGATTTGGAGTTGGCATCCATAGTGCACGCTTTGAACAAGTGGAGGAACTTCTTCATGCGAAAGAGTTTTGAGTTGAGGACAGACCATAATGGTTTGAGGTACCTGTTTGATCAACCTACCTTGAATTCTAGGAAGAGTAGATGGTTGGAATTCCTCTGTGAATATGACTTTGATATCAAGAACATCAAAGGAGAGGAGAACAAAGTGGTTGATGCACTCAGCAGGAGAGTGCATGAACTGCATGCTACAACCATTAGCATGTATTAGACAGTTCTCAAGGATAGAATTTTGGAGGCTACAAAAGCAGATTTGCAGTACATGGAAATGGTAACAAAGTTACAGCAAGGTAAGATGCTACATAAAATAGAAGATTATATATTGGAAGTTGATGGAATACTCCTATACAGGAACATAATTTGTGTACCTAGTTCTCATGAATTAAGGAGTATGATCTTGAAAGAGATTCATAATGTGCCTTATGTTGGGCACCCTATATATCAGAAAATAGTGGAAACATTCAAGAACCATTACTATTGTCCATGCATGAAGAAATAAATTGTAGAGTACATCGCCAGATGTATGGAGTGTCAAAGGGTCAAAGATGAGCATAGACACCCAGCTTGGTTGCTACAGCCATTACCCATCCCTAAGTGGAAGTGGGAAGTGGTGACAATAGATTTCATCACAAGATTACCCAAAACAAACAAGCAGCATGATTCCATCATGGTGGTGGTGGATAAGCTTATGAAAGCCACCCATTTTATCCCATTAAAGACTACTCACAAGGACATTAATGTTGCAGATATTTATATGAGGGAAGTAGCATGCTTGCATGGAATACCCAAGACAATTGTGTCTGATAGAGACCCAAAGTTTACCTGAAAGTTTTGGAGAGGATTATTCAAGGGGTTCAGAACAAACCTGAACTTCAACACAACTTATCATCCTGATTTTGATGGATAAACAGAAAGAGTAAATCAAGTGATAGAAGATATGTTAAGAATGTATGCGATGGAAAAACCATCCATATGGGAAGACTACCTACACTTGGTAGAGTTTTCTTACAACAATGGGTACCAAGCATCACTGAATATGATCCCATTTGAGGCACTTTATGGTAGAAAGTGCAACACCCCAGTAAGTTGGGAAAACCCAACTGATAGAGCAGTGGTTGGGCCAGAGTCGCTCAAGGAAATGGAAGAGAAAATGCTTAATATTAAATAGAATTTGAAGGATGCCCAAGACAGGAAGAAAAACTATGATGACAAGAACATAACTCACAAGGAATTTAAAGTGGGTGATCATGTTTTCTTGAAGGTGAAATCCAACAGAAGTTCCCTGAAGTTGGGAAATTGTTCTAGGTTGGCAACCAGATATTGTGGACCATTTGAAATTCTAGAAAGGATTGGACCAGTAGCTTATATGCTTGCATTTCCTGCATGCTTAACTATTCATAATGTATTTCATGTCTCCTTGCTCAAGAAATATATACCTGATGCTAATCATGTGATTGATTGGAATGTGATTCAGTTGGAATAAGAAGGCGCTTTACAGGTGCACCCGGTGTGCATATTGGACCAGAAGGGCAAGCAGCTCCAGAATCAGTCCATAAGTCTTGTAAAGGTCCAGTGTACCTGGTACGAACCTGAGGATGCAACGTGGGAGCATGAAGATGTTATGCGGAAAAAATACCTGCATCTTTTTGAAGATTTTGAAAATCTTGTTGATGTTGTGTAAATGAGTTGCAATGAGGACAGTGCAAAAATAAGGGGAGGGGATTGTAATACCCCAAGCTCGAGCCTCGGTTGTAATTATGAATGTAATGATGTTTTGTAGGCTGGTGAGCCAAGTAATTATAAGCTAGTAGACTTATGTGTTTATTAGGATGGAGAGCCTAGATGCTAAGGCCAGTGGGCCTGATTTTGTATATGTAATTATGAATATTATTAATAAAAAAATGCATCGTTGCGTGTAGACCGACCATGCAAAAAGAGTTATGGGGGACTAAACTCCACTGGGTAGGGAAATGAATGGGGATGTGTGTTTATATTATGGTAGCTGCGGGAGGTATTTACCTCCATGTGTAAACCTGACGAGGATAGAATACTCCGAGAAGCAAGAAGAAACCCTAATGAGTTGGCTAAAAACCCTAGAAGAATTTTCGGCTCAAGAAGATAATTTATATTAGGTTATTAGCCTCCAAGAGAAGAATTCAGCCATAAATAATAATATATACTAAATAGATAGATACCCAGAATGAGAAGTCGGCCCAGGAAGTTAGCCAGAATTAGTATAAATACAGGAGGCCAATTTTCATTCTGGCAAGCAGTCTTGGAATGGTAGAGCAACACTTGTGCACACTGCAGTTGCCCAGTTTCTGCGCAGGTTTGGAGTAGAGCTGCTGTTGCAACTGTTGTAGCTAGAAGTTACGCTTGGACTATCTCTTGGCTAGGGTTTGGACTATCTGATCAACTCTTATTGGTGCGCTATCCTTGGGGAAAGGTGTGCTACCCTTTGTTTGGCTATCTAGCCTAGGGTTTGCTTCAGGACTAATTTTCTGTCAAGGTTAAGGTGCTCGAAGGGTGGCTTCAGCCTATGGTTGGGTGACAATAGAGATATTGTCAATGGTAAATCGAGCACATTCATTATATTCTAACAGGTTATGGGCCCACACCTCCTTCATTCAATCTAACCGCTGGAAGGAAACATAGCCAGAAGGATATTAAGCTCATTGAAGAACTACCGCTAGGGTTTCTTAGCAGGAGCAGTCACCAAAGCACTGCTGCTAGGGTTACTAGCAGGTGTAGTTGCAGAAACCCTAACCCTCTTGTTGAGGCACCTTAAGTGAAGGGATTGACCTAATCTTTTGACAGATTAGTGCGCCCTAACCTATCACATCTCTTGGTACTCTCAGCAAGCTAAGACGTCAAGTTTGAGTTTGTGGTCAAATCTAGGGTTTGACCAAGTCAAAGAAACCATGACTTATTCTATGAAGTCAGAGAAAAATTTAGATGGAGCCTCTAACTTCAGAGCATGGAAGACAAGGATTGACCTCATCCTTGCCAATAATAAAATGTTGGATATCGTAAAAGGAAAGATCGCAGAACCAGAGTTTGAGAAGGAAAAGAGAACGAACCGCGGAACATTGTAGTTATGGAGACGTTCAAAGACGGTGACATCAATGCCATGAGTATCATAGTGGAATCCATAAAAGACCACTTGATACCCTACATCTCCCATCTTGACTCATCCAAGAAGATGTACAATGCCCTAACAAATCTCTTCTCGATCATAAACATTGGACAAGTTATGAGTCTGAAGAATGAGCTCTGTGACATGAAGATGAATGATGATGACAACATAACATCATACTTTGTGAGGATCTCCCAGTTAAGAGATCAACTACAAGCTATTGAAGAGATCACTTCAGAGAAGGAATTGGTAAACATAGTACTCAATGGTCTTCCCAAGACGTGGGATGCATTTTCCGCAAGCATGAACACAAGGAAGGAGTATCTGACATTTGAAGAACTTTGGACTTGTTGTGCTCAAGAAGAATCAAGGATCAGTGCAAAAGAGAAACCCCAAAAGAAGTACGATGATCAAGCCTTCATGGCAAGATTTAAGAATTTCAGGAACAAAAGGAAGTTTGGTTCAAGGAGGAAGTCAAATCAAGAGAAAGACATTTCAGAATTACAATGCTTCAACTGTCGAAAGTATGACCACTACAAGAATCATTGTCCCGAGCTAAAGAAAAGGAAGGAAAAACACAAAGCATTAGTTGCCGAATAAAAGGAACCTACAAAAACTACTAAGCATGACAAAAGAGACTTCTTCTTTTGAAGGTAACAATACTCTTCTTAGTTCTTGTACATATCTTGTTTGCATCGTCTCTGTACATATCTTGTATATCTATCTCTTGGAAGATAATGTGTTCCAAGAAGAACTATACCTATGGAAGAACAACAAGATAAGGATTGATATCATGAAATACGTCAAACAAATCATGTGGAAGCAATTACAAGATAAGTTGAATCAAA
>JASDQU010502562.1:66965-78014 GCA_032191745.1 Picea mariana
GTACATATCTTGTTTGCATCGTCTCTGTACATATCTTGTATATCTATCTCTTGGAAGATAATGTGTTCCAAGAAGAACTATACCTATGGAAGAACAACAAGATAAGGATTGATATCATGAAATACGTCAAACAAATCATGTGGAAGCAATTACAAGATAAGTTGAATCAATCATGAAGAGACTTAGAAGAAGCAAAGACAGAAAGAAGTCAGCAATCAAGAAGAAATTAGAGAAATACTTATGACATTTTGTAGAAGACAACAAGACGGAAGCATGGACTTTGTTAGACAAAGAGAGCTAGTTATATATTGCAGAAGAAAATAAGGATGCAGACGGAAGCATGGACTCTATTAGATGAAGGGAGCCAATTATATGCACTCATACATGAAGCAAGGATTAGGAGGGAGCTAATCCTATGATCCATTGAAGATGATGAAGTATATATCCATGGTAGCAGCCATGAAAGATAGTACGTGTCCAGTTCAACCTCAGAAGAAGTCTTCTTCGAAGAGAAGCCTTAAAGTATCCCTGGTTGTCCATCCACATCTGTGATCCTATGATGAAAGAAAGAAATGGAATCTTTAGGACATGGAATCTATAAGAAACTCCATGGACCCAAGAACTAAAGAAACACATCAGGAAGAACATGAAGATTCCAAGAAATAAAGAGAAGACAGAATAACCAGTCATTGTATTAAGAATCACAAGATTACCAGCCTGATATGAACTCACTAAAAGAAATCAATTGAAATTTGTGGTGAAGAACAATGTATATATGAAAGCATTTCAAGATCTAGAACTATGGGTTCTCCCAGATGGAGAGAGAAGACTATGATGATTACTTGTTCCAGTAAAATAGACATTCCTTTACATGAGTCATTATATCATCCGCAATATCCATGGGATGGATTTCTACATTAGATGAATGTAAAGAATGTTCTCCAGAGAAATTGAATAAAGAGAAACCTCAAGACTTTGAGGCATAGACCCTTGTATGCAGATGGAAGAAGATAACTTGGTAGAGAACCTCCAGTGCACAGCAGAAGCGTGGTGAAGATTTTCTATAACAGAGATATTGTATCAATATGATTACTCAGTAGATCAGATCTCTTGATGATAGAAGAAGTGCCACATGGATATGTTCCAGTTTTCCAACAATGATATACTCTATTGTACATGAAGCCTTCCCAGAAAATTAGTGTTCCAGACTAAAGTACATTTGAAATCAAGAATTGCATTATCTGTGATGAAGTCCAGAAAGGAGAAAGTGGTTCTCCAATACATATCTCCACAGATGAGCAAATAAGCAGACATTTTTGGTAAAGCTTCTATCCAAGATGAAAGAGTTTGTGTACTCAAGTTGGAGCTTGTGGAGACGACTTCCTTATTGAAAAAGGAAGAGATGACTCCCAGGTTGGGAGGGAGCACTAAAAATATTATTGAGGATGTTAGCGCTCAAAATGTACTGGTAAATTATTTCCAAATCAAATGATAAGAGGAGCATTAGGTAGAAGATTTATTTTTAGGTTTGAAAGTCATGAAGTCTTTGAGAAAGGCTTATAATCATATCAATTCAATAAAATGAGGATTTCACCTCATAAAATAGACCAAAAGTAATTTTATCTTTCGGCGGCTAAATGGTAATTTTACAGTGTTGTGATCTACCGAAAGTCAGGGCTTTCGACAACTAAATCAGATTTTCAAAGACAAATGAGCCGCCGAAAGTGCAGAAGAGTCTATTTTTACTATGCTGACTCATCATTTTCAAATGATGATTCTGAGCGACTGAAGAATCATTTTGAGAAACGAGTGGAGTGTTTTGTTACTAACACCTAAAAGAACAATAAACTCTCTCAATTTTCCTACAGGTGTCATATATTGGGATAATCGAATTCATCTCTAAGCCCTAATTTTCGGATATCAGAATTTCCCTGTTTGACACATGTTTTTGAAATGAATATCCTGGGAAAATGAAATTGAATATCCAAGAAATGAGAGAGGTTTTTTCTCATAACAAACCAATATTCAAAAACCTCTCTCATTTTTCCAAAATATGTTTTTACTTGAGAGATATAGGTGAATATTTGAGAGGAATATTTCCAGGTTTTTCGGCAGTATAATCGGCATAATAACACACAGTTAGCTGTCGAAAATCAGGGCTTTCGACAACTAACTTGCATTTTTCAGGACAAAGGAGATGCCGAAAGCACAGGCACAGGAAGAATGATAGCTTTTTTCCTCAGATCGAATATTTTCACTGCCAAATCATTTGAGGAAGGTTCCAAATGAATGATAATATTAAAATGGATAAAGATTACCCTCTTCTTCAAAGTTTTGAGGCTTATACAAAGGATAATAGGGTCAAAGGTTATCCAATTTTGGTTAAATATTTGCCCAACTGTCAAGGAAGGATTCTGAGTTACCTTATCATCTCCTTGAAGACTGTTGAAGACGACTGAAGATGTTGAAGACAAGATTATGATAGGGTTTGACCCCTTAAGATAGGATTTGATCCTACTTTCTTGTAAATTGTTTTGATTAATACTATTCTTAGTATTTTAGATCCTCTTTGATAGGATTTTATATTGTGATGTAAAGGATATAAAGCCTATGCTTTTAAAGTAATGGGGGTTCGATTTTGGATACAAGGGGCCTTATGCTATTGTACAGTTTTTCAGATATATATACAATCACAGTCTTCTTTCACTTTTGATGTCATACCTTCATCCATTACCTTCTTTTATGTACTCTTATTCAAGTTGTCTTAACTGCTAATGAATGTCATCTCATTATTCAGTTCATAACAAACCCATCATTGTGTATCTGGTTTATAAGCACTGATTTATTCACCCATAGTCAAAGCTATTTGTTTGATCATTAATCTTTGAAAGAACTTCCATATTTGATTGTATATTGTTGATTATCCTAATGTTAATCCATTAAGGTTGAGTTATCCCATTGAGCCACACATACAAAAACACAAAAACAGTTTTACTTTAAGTTTCCAAGCATCTTTGACTTACAACCTCAAAGAGTTTCTTGTAGAGATAACAAATTGGTGTCTTTTCCAGGGAGAGAAGATTGAAGCTCAGCTTCCTTAGGAGACGACATAGATCCAGTTTTGATGATAGACAAAGCCTGGACATTTTCTTGGTTGTAATTATCTATCTGGTGACTCCATGAAGGATAGATTCAGTGGCGACTCCATTGTTCAGAAATTTGTTGGTGACTTCACTGGTATGAAATGAACAAGAGGTATGCATTTTACAATTTCTCAAGCATTTCTGGTTACCCTCATCCAATACCTAGTAGAGATGAATGGGAACGTAGTATTCCCATATTTCGAGGAGAAGAATGGGAAGTGTCAGCTGAACACTTGTTGGATTTTCATGATTTTATTCATTGGCTTGGAATTGTACATGAGGACGTTCAAATTAAGCTTTTCAGGTATTCATTAGAGGGGATTGCCCTTGATTGGTGCAGATCTCTTCCAGCTTCAAGCATTCAATCATTGGCAAGTTTTCATTATTCTTTCCATTTGTTTTGTAAAGATGAATTTCCAGTTGAAAGTCTCTTTGAAGGCTGTTGTGATGAATTCGAGAAGCAAGTTCAGCAATAAGTAGTCTTTTCTTTTGTTTGTCAAGGTGAAAATTATATTGTTAAGGAAGATCTTCATGATACAAATAAGAATTTCATAGTTGTAGATGCATCAGACCTTATCTCTATTGCACCTGTTGCCTTTGATTTGCACGAAGGAACGGTTAGAGAAGAAGATTTTTCTAAACTTTTTTAAGAGGTTGCCTACGATATGTTTTCACCTGTGATTAGAGAGAAGGATCTGAGCATTGCTTGTCTTTCTTTGCAAGATACAGAGGTTTTATGTCCACCTATTTTTGATAAGTATGCAGATGAAGAAGAGAAGATTTCTACATCAAATAATGTTGACTTGAGCAGAAGTCAGCCAATATATGACATTTATGAATCTGATTTCAATAGGCCTTTTTCTTTGCCCACTAAGGAACAACTTCATGTTGTAATCAGCCATTCCATGTTTGCAGAAGACATTGAATATGATGAGTTTAATCCGACTAAATATTTCAGGTCTTCTCTTCTGTTTATAACCTCATGAACAGAAACTTGAAATCACCTACGAAGACGATATTGAAAAAGAATGGATTAGCAGTCAAATCAGCTCAAAACTACTTTCAGATTTGCAGGAACCAGTTTATGGTAGCTATATATTAGAGGTTGAAGAAAGGCTTGAGCAACAAGCAGAGTTAACTTCTTTCTATGATCCCGTAGCCATTTATATGGAGTTATGTTTTTCAAAAGTCTTCAATTGTGCAATCTTTGGAACCAAGGCAAATGATGATTGTAAGTATGCTCTGCAAGTTGAAATTTTGTTGCATGACATGAAGTGTTCTCTGAAATTTATATGCATGCAAAGGATTCTTGTAATTAGTCCAATGTTATCATGGCTTCATTGGAAGCATGATGTCACCTGATGAGCCAGTTTTTATAGTTAGGAGTAGGAGCAGATAAGAAAATAAGCTCTTCATTTGAGCAAGTAGATTCTTCTAGTTATTGGTTGTTGAATATGCAGGCAGGTTACATGCTGGCTACAGGTTACAGGGGATCAGTTCTAAAGGCTAGATGACTCCATGCCCAATGGTAAAGGCCAAATGACTCCATGCCCAATGGTAAAGGCGACTGGAACTACTAGGTTCTTGGAAACTTCACAGGGAGGTCTCCATCCCAATTGGAGCTAGATGTTAGCGCTCAAAATGTACTGGTAAATTATTTCCAAATCACATGATAAGAGGAGAATTAGGTAGAAGATTTATTTTTAGGTTTGAAAGTCATGAAGTCTTTGAGAAAGGCTTATAATCATATCAATTCAATAAAATGAGGATTTCACCTCATAAAATAGACCAAAAGTAAATTTTAGCTTTCGGCGGCTAAATGGTAATTTTACAGTGTTGTGAGCTGCCAAAAGTCAGGGCTTTTGGCAGCTAAATCAGATTTTCAAGGACAAATGAGCCGCCGAAAGTGCAGAAGAGTCTGTTTTTACTATGTTGAGTCATCATTTTCAAATGATGATTCTGAGCGACTGGAGATTCATTTTGAGAAATGGGTGGAGGTTTTTGTTACTGACACCTCAAATAACAATAACCTCTCTCAATTTTCCTACAGGTGTCATATATTGGGATAATCAAATTCATCTCTAAGCCCTAATTTGCGGATCTCGGAATTTCCCTGTTTGACACATGTTTTTGAAATGAAGATCCCAGGAAAATAAAAATGAATATCCAAGAACTGAGAGAGTTTTTTTCTAAAAACAAAACAATATTCAAAAACCTCTCTCAGTTTTCCAAAATATGTTTTTATATAAGAGATATAGGTGAATATTTGAGAGGAATATTTCCATGTTTTTCAGCAGCATAGTCGGCATAATAACACACAGTTAGCTGCCAAAAATCAAGGCTTTCGACAGCTAACTTGCATTAAATAATAATATATAATGAACAGACAGATACCTATAATGAGAAGTCATCCTAGGCATTTAGCCATAATTAGTATAAATACAGAAGGCTAGTTCTCATTCTGGTAGGCAGTCTCAGAATTGCAGAGCAAGACTTGTGCGCACTGCAGTTGCCCAGTTTCTGCGCAGGTTTGGAGGAGAGTTGTTGTTGCAGCTGCTGTAGCTAGTAGTTACGCTTGGACTGTATCTTGGCCAGGGTTTGGACTATCTGATCAGCTCTTGTTGGTGCGCTATCCTTGGGGAAAGGTGCGCTACCCTTTGTTTTTCTATCTAGCCTAAGGTTTGCTTCCAGAGTGATTCTTTGTCAAGGTTAAGGTGCTTGGAGGGTGGTTTCGGCCTATGGTTGGGTGACAATAGAGATATTGTCAATGGTAAAATGAGCACATCCATTATATTCTAACAATGTGATTCTAGGAAAAAAGGGAGAAGCTTAGGATATAATATAATAATATATTATAATTCTAAAAATATGTAAAGAGGATATTAATTTATCATAAGTTCCTTTAGGGAGAGGAACAAGTTCCAAGTGGGGGGAATGTGCTCCTGGAGGGAGCCAAGTGTCATCCAAAAGCCATGCATATTTATGGGGGGTGTCCTCATGACTCTGGGGGGACTCTGACCATTCTCATCATTTAGACACTCTCAACATTTTGACCATTCTCACCATTTGGACCAGGCTCACCATCCATTACCTGGATTGACCAGCATACCCAACAAGGACACAGTAATGATGGAACACCATTGTTGAATTCCTAAAACACCCTGAACCCCCGTGAAAAGACCGAATTGTTACCCTCGCTCTACCTGTACCTATGGGTTGCCTACGTATTTTCCTTTCAGTAGAGTTACCCATGTCCAGTTATTGTTTCTGCCATCACCATGCCCATGTGTTGAGAAGCGAGAGTGAAGAAGGATGTTTTCACACCTATGAACAACTCTCTCTAGGTGAGAAAGTGTGTTGAGGAAGTGAGCTCTCCTGGAGGAAGTCCAGTAGCAGCTACAGAGCTCTGAGAATTCCTGATCCAACATGTTGTTGAAGCCCTAGAAGGTGAGGTGTAGCAGTCGATGGATTGTGTGACAGTGAAGGTGTACACTCCTGGGGTGGGACAAGGATGTGGGGAATGAGAGTCTATGAGCTATGGGTGTAAGTGGCTCCTTGGAGGAAATCCTTCCTATTGTATTGTGCAACTTCCTGTTGTCCCTGCCTAGCCTAGGAATCCCTTTCCCGGTGTATTTTATTCCTAGCTCGGGTGTGACCCACTGCTGAGAGTGATGAGCAGCATGGTCTAAGGTTGTGTAAGGTATCTAGAGAGGTAGTGGGGGGGGCCAAAGGGCCCATAGTGATAATATTGGAGGCCATTCAATGTAAGGTGGACTAGGTCCACTATATTATTAAATAAGGTCCACTATGGTAGTTAGATATAATAAATGGGTAGTTATATATAATAAATGTAAGAGGACTTCTTAGAAGGTTCTACTTCTAGAAGATTCCTCCTCTAGAATGTTCTTAGGTGATGGTAGCACTATATAAAGGGGTTCAAGAAATGTAATGGGACACGAAGAGAAGTATTGTATTTGGAGCGGTAGCTCAATAGGAGGAAGCCCCCTCGAAGAGGCAAGTGAACAGGAGAGGATCTCTTCCATAATAGGATCCATTGTATGGTGTTGTCGTACCCTAAGGGTTTGATATAATAAAGTGTGGTTTCTTCTATCTTTCTCTATGGATTTATTGTGTATTCAGTATTTGTGGTGATTATATTTGTATATCTATTCAGGTTCTTAACAAGTGGTATCATAGCACTTTCCTTGGTAGACATTGTGGGCAAATATTTTTTATTTTTGCCAAAAAAAAAATTCGGAGAAGAAAAAGAGGGCCGCGACATTCCAGAAATTTTTGGTATATTTATATGAAAAATTTGCAGAAACAAGTTGTATATCTGAGTTCCTCTCAGAAAAACACCCAAGTTAAAAAAAAAAATCGTCTAAAATGGAGTCCAGGAAGCCAAGATATTGAAGTTTTAAAATCTGCATTTTTTCAAAGATTTTTCTGCAGACGACAGCGCGATTTTTTTATTTATGTAGCAGCTAGAGGCCAAATTTGCCCAAACAAATTATAGATCCAAGTTCCTCTCACAATTTCACCCAATTTCAAAAACCAAATCAGCCGAAACGGAGTTCGGGAAGTGAAGTTATGAGCATTTTAAATTCAGCAGTTTTTTAGGGTTTTTCCAGAAAAAGCCGCGATTTTCGGTCGTAAGTTATTGTTCTATTTTTGGGTTTTTTCATGAAGGCTGCGGGACCAAAGAGTTCATAGGGTTTTCATATGGCTATTTCCTCTCAAACCCTCAAAGAAATTTTTGAAGCATTCAAATCTCAATTGTATGACACATTGGATGCTAGATTGCATGACCTTGCAGATGGCCTCAATGATAGTTTTCATAGTATTCAAGATTCATTAGATAGCATGTAGGAGAGATTTCTTATGGAGGACATCATAGATTAATATAATCAAGAAATATATGCTTGGTATGATTTTGAGGCCGATTTTTATGATTGGTAAATGGATAGTTTTCATTTCTAGGATGACAACCACTTTCATATTTTATTTGATGACTCTACTCCACCTTTTGTAGAGAACATCAATGTCCCACATTAGGAGCTAGTTACCAGCGTCCAGCATGCATATTATACAATGGTATTGTTCCTTATAGATTCATCTTTGATCATCTCCCACTATGTGGATGGATATTATTATTTGGATCCACATGATAGGTGTCAATATTGGGAGAATCATTTTCAGTTTGTTATTGGGTGCCGACATCTTTCATGTGGGATTCACATGAGAAATTGGACATGGGACCCTGGTTTACAATGGTGGTTGGACTACTTCATCATGGTGGCTACCATTTCTCAATGGGACCCTGGTTCTCTAGTCTACTTCAACACTATGGTCCACATTTATCCATGGGACCCTGGTATATGGTTGTACATCAAGTGTTGAGGACAATGCTTTCATAAGGGGGATGGAATGTAAGGTAGATAGAGAGGTAGTGGGGGGGCCCAAAGGGCCCATAGTGATAATAGTGGAGGCCATTCAATGTAAGGTGGACTAGGTCCACTATATTATTAAATAAGGCCCACTATGTTAGTTAGATAGAATGAATGGGTATTTAGATATAATAAATGTAAGAGGACTTCTTAGAAGGTTCTACTTCTAGAATATTCCTCCTCTAGAATGTTCTTAGGTGATGGTAGCACTATATAAAAGGGTTCAAGAAATGTAATGGGACATGAAGAGAAGTATTTTATTTGGAGCGGTAGCTCAATAGGAGGAAGCCCCCTCGAAGAGACAAGTGAACAAGAGATGATCTCTTCCATAATAGGATCTGTTGTATGGTGTTTCCCTACCCTAAGGATTTGATATAATAAAGTGTGGTTTATTCTATCTTGCTCTATGGATCTATTGTGTATTCATTATTTGTGGTGATTATAATTGTATATCTATTCAGGTTCTTAACAGGCTGGGAGGTTCGTGGAAGGTTTGCACGTAGTTGGTGTACTTCAATTAAAAGATAAGTATCATTTCCAAGTTTGGTTATATGTTGTGTATTTATATATGTTGTTATATTTATGGGTTTTGTCTGTGATTATTGCATGTATTCTTTTACTGTTATTTCTGCTTTATGTTATGTGATAGCATAACGCAAGTCATCTGTTAAATTTGTTGGATTATTGAGAAGGGGATGAATCAGTAATAGAGCAATATAATAATTTTTAACCATATAATCCAAGTGTTATATCAATGTAGCATTATCATCCAATAACTGCAGAGTAAATAAGCAATGAACAAATGAACAATTATACACATACACAATACACCAGTTTTTACGTGGAAACACAAAGCGGGAGAAAACCACAGAATGCTTTTTCTTATATGTCTTGAATAATTACATTCATTGGAAGCACCAACTTCCTTTATTTTCCAGCTGCAACTGGAAGGAGGCTCCAACCCCCTAGTTTCTCAGGATACAACCTGAGGAAAGCTCCAACTCCCCAATTCTCTGGCTACAGCCAGAAGGAGGCTACAACCCCCTATTTTCTTCAGCTACAACTGGAAGGTGGCTACAACCACCTATCCTTGCCCCGTCCAACCACCCTGACGTACAAGTAGAATTATGGAACCACTGTCACACTATCACTGTGAGATATACTGTTGTAAACCTATACCAATCAACCTATAGAAAACAACATGTACCAATAACCTGAACCATGCATCAAAAATGCATCAACCTATACCTCAACCTGTAATCAACCTGTACCATAAACAAGTGCATCAACCATGCACCAACTTGTACCTCAACCTGTATCATGAACAAGTGCATCAACCATGCACCAAAACTGTCACAACAACCTGTCCAAACACCCTGTCTCATCAATTTATCAACCAAATAAGATCTACTCACCAAGATCAATCACCAAGACAACTCTCAAAGATGTGCATCAACCAAGTACAACACAACAACTCATAATCATCACCAAGATTAATATGTGCTTCTAATAATACAAGTATGTTACATCATCCATAAACCATGTGTCAACAATACTACTAACAAATGCCTCCAACCATGTACCAAGTATGTACCAATCATGTATCAACTACTCATCAATTGTGACTCATCAATATGTACCAACAACATCAACTATACACCTCATGTATGTGCCACTTCATCAACTACTTGTCTCAACCATGTACCCAACATGTACCTTAACCAAAAGCCATCATCAATTTCATCATCCAAATATGATTTGTAACTCTGTAATAGACCTAGTGTATATTATCACATTCCTACAAACCTTCCTTAACTTTAACAACAAGAGACTAGCATTTTCATCAAATTTTCTTAAGTCTCACATGTCTAGTTTTGGATTAGTCAACAACCTTAATTTGAAATAGTCATAACTTTGTACCTGTAATGAATAAAGATCTAAAACTGATAAATAATGTTCTTCAGTGTGTTTTATCCAATTCCTACAGGTTTCACTACTTGGAACCTATCAGAAAGGGAGTTATAGCAAGAATGGCATACCTTTCTGAATTCTGTCTTATTCTAGAGATCGACCTTGTAGAGCGTGCCCCACACGAAATATTTGTTGAATCAATCTGAAAATATTACACAACATACTATAGAATGTAATCTAACCTACACATTTGGTATTACTGAATTTTGATCTATTATGAAGAAGTTATGATGTTTTTACCCGAAACACATGCTTTAGACTAGTTTCAAGACTAGCCACAAACCATATTTTCCACGGAGTGTAACTCCAAAAATGCAACGAACGACAAGCTAAATTTTTTACCAAAGATACTTGGATATGTTTTCTCAATGAAATAGAAGTTTCACAGTCTGAATCATTTTATAAAAAAAATTATTGCGAAAATGGTGAGATGACCTGTAAATAACATACCTTAGAAAGCATCATCAAAAGAATTTATCCTTCCTTGA
>JASDQU010502563.1:13951-24439 GCA_032191745.1 Picea mariana
CGAAAATCATTAAGAGAAGCTTTCCAAGATCACCATACTTTTGTTGAGTTAAGAGGTTAGGAAGGTTGGTAGTGTGATAAATATTTTGAAAATGAGATTTAATATGGGTATAGGTTGGGCAATCTAAGAGAAAGTGTTTTTCATCTTGAACCTTTTTAGTGCCACAAAGGTGACACACTCTTTCATCCCATGGCATTTTAGGAATTGATCAACGCCGGGTTTCACTATGGAGCTCGTGAGAATTTGTTCTTATCTTAGAAATGCTTATTTTTTCCTTTACGCTTGGCAAAACAGATAGATAATTTTGATATTCTAGATTAGGGTTGATTACATCTTTATAATACCTTAATTTTCTTTTTTCCTCTAACTCTTTATCACACCATATTTTCTCCTTAAATTTTGATTTGACGTTTTTTTTAATAGTATCTTTATTGCAAAATTGTTTCTTCCATGATTTCCTAATAGTTTATCCAAGACTGGATGTCTTTGTGCCATCCTCGCTTGAGTCGATGGTGGTTATGACTTGATTTTGAAGAATTTTTAGGTAGCCTCTTGTCTTTCATGTTGTTTAACTTGTTCTTGTACATTAGGTATCTAGTCATAGCAATGCTCTCAATGGGGGAGAGGCTTGTTTTTAAGAGGAGGATGGGATAGGGTGTATTTCCTTTAATTTTGAGATTATAGGTTATAAACTTCTTTTGTATTTGCTATATCTTTCTCCAAGATTCATGAGAGATACTACAGCCCAAGAATTCACATCCATAAAGAATAACAGGTGTAATGAGAGTCTCAAAGAGGAGTTTCTTCTTATCCCAACTCCAAAGGTCAGTTGATTTACAATTTTTTTCAAGCCCATAATAAGCTTTCCATCCCCCAATAATCTTTTTCTCAATGCTATAATTCCAATTGATCTTGTGGTGAATATCAATTCCAATATATTTGTATGAAGTCACTTCCTCCAATTTGTTTTTGTCATATACAAAGGTATCATAAGGGATCTTATTGGATTTAATAATCATGACCTTAGTCTTATCACTATTAATAGTCATACCCATATTGGAGAAAAATTCCTTGAGGATTCTTAGTTGGTTTTCAAGATCATGGGGACTCCTTTCTAGAAGAATGATATCATCTGCATAAAGAAGAAGATTGATGAATATACCAGAGAGTAGGGCCCACACAACCTTCTTTTTACAAGCATTATTCTAACTTGTCAATGTATATGCCAAAAAGGGTAGGGGACAAGGGACAACATTGTTTGACTCCGATATTGCAGTTAATCTCTTTTGACCATCCCTCAGTGTTTTTAAACTTAGCAATAGCGTTCTCATACATCCTTATTGCAGTGACCCTTAACTCAAGAGGCACTTTTATCTCTTCCAACCTATTCCAAAGTTTTTTCCTAGGAACCATGTCAAAATATTTTTATGAATTCTCATTATTGCAAATTATATTCATTGAAGTAGCATTGGAAAATGAAATAAAAAAAGGATAACTAATTAATGATTATGATGTTGATGGTATCGAGAGTAAACCCTACAATATTTAGGGCACAAGTCCTGTAAACATATCAATATGTCCCTTGTGGGAATGGTGGTAAAATAACAACATTCCTCCCAACCACCCAGATTAAACCCGATTTAATAAATACAATTTAGTTACCTTGTCCTATATTTTGCTAGAAGGAAGTGGTTCCTCATGGAACCTAGGTTTTGGTTTACCTCTCGTTTGGTTTAGCTCTCCTATTTTTATGGCGGTGATAGCTATGAGCAAGGTGCTCGTTAGCGCATAGGTCTCTATCGGTGATGGTGGATGACAAAGAAGGAGGGATATTTCTGAATTTGTTGTGGGGCCATCTCATTATGCCGAATGTACTCGTTTCTATATTGTTGCGGTTGTTGCGCCTTCCAACGATTGTGCCTTCAAATTATTGTTCCTTCTTAATGTTGTCCCTTCCAAGCTCATAAGACATTCAATTTTTGAGGGGGTGAAGGAGCTAGGTACATCAGCGGGTTTAACTCATTATGTGTAGGATCCTTCTCTCAATGGATCAACAAGTGATTCTCCCCGGGTTCGTTATCCCCTTTTAAAAGTTGGTGGCTCAACTTTGTTGGACGTGCACAAAAGAATCTTGAAGGTGGTAAATGGAGGATAATTCCCTAAAGAATTTGATTTATAAGAAAAGGTGATGGAAGTTCAAGAAGGAGAGATATAATATGGTGGTAGGGGAAGACTTGAAATCAGTCCATAGTCAATACCTGAGTTGTTGGGTAGAACGAAAGTTGATAGATATTGTGGGAAAATGTGAGTACTTTGGCTCTAAGGGATTGGATTGATGTTAATTGGATGGAGGCGTTATGGTATTGAATAGAGTTGCATACATTGGCTCGAGGTTGTATTGTTTTCAATTTTCATTCGAAGAATTATCTAGGGGGATTTTCAACTAAGTCAATATGACAAATGATTGTGGAAGAAAGAGACACGAAAATGAGGGAAAAAAGTTGTTACTTGACTGGTTGTGATGGAAATTTCTTGTAACCCTTTACTTGCTTGTAGTTGTTTCTTTATAGGTGCATGTTGTGGTTGAGGTGGTATAACTATTGCAACTGTTACTTGATTTTTTGGTCCGGTAATTTCGATTAATGTCTTTTTCAACCACTCCTAGATATACTCCCTCAAAGATGCTACAATGATTTCATGCTTAGTTTTAATTTCAAATAATTGATTATCAAATTCTTTCAGATGCATCTCTATTGATGCAATGTGTCATAAACTTCATCATTCTTGTTGATATAATGAACTAACCATTTTTCAACTTCTTCTTAAGAAAAGTCTATTTTTTTCGGTAAATTCATTTGACTATGCAAATTTTAATGCATTAAGTTGTCCCATTAAGGATTCTTTTGATAAAATCATGGTATCCATTAATAAATTGGGGCCATCAAGCTCCTTTGTAAGATCAACAAGTTTAAGAAACAAATCATTTTTTTTTATTTCTCAAAACATCAATCTTATTTATGGTTTCTTTCAACTCTTTAATTCTTCTTAGCCAACATGCATTGACTTGTTTCATTCAGTAATTTGAAGGAAGTTTTTTTTTTCTTTTATGTGAGTTACACTTAAGCTCGAGACTTTAGCTCAGAATGTACTCACAACCTCTCTATAAAATCCTTGATCATTTTCTAGATCCTTTTACAAATATTCATTGAAATTTTGTATCATTGATGAAAAACTAGAAACACTTTGATCAAGCTCCAATTTTTCTTGAATTATATCAATTCTATTTTGTATGGAATCACCAACATATTTTATTATTTCTTGTAATAAGCTTGATGAGCCTTTATATTTTATGTTGCTTTATGGGACATTCTCTAACACAAGTGCAAGTTCAAGTTGGATTTAATTCAAAGGTTTGGGAAACAATGGTCCTGGTATCAAGAAAACTTTTAACTCTTTTATCCTCTTTTTCAACTCTGAATTTTCTTTTTCCATATTATCAATAGATTACTTCAAATCTTCTACAGGTCCTCCATGGAACTCTGTAATTTTTTATGGTGCAACTCCATCAAATTCAATTGAAGTGATAGTACCATGTTTAACCTAGCCACTGATATGAGTACCAATCAAGATCATGAGGCTAAATTAGAGAAAAATATATGTGGAAGGTGAGCTCATAGAGCTCATGGATCGAGAGAAGTTAAAATGAACTCAATCACCCTGAAAAAATCACATTAAAATGAATCCCTAAGGGTCCAAGGCCGAGTTTTCAGATCCTAGGAACTTATCAAGAGTTTATAAGGGGTATAATAACACCCAAAATATGCTTAATCCACTTTTCAAATAGAGTTATATCATAAAACCAATGCGATCCCCATCATCCAACGACAACAACCGAGCCTAATCTACCATCATCCAATGACAACAACCGAGCCTAATCTACCATCATCCAATGACAAAAACCGAGCCTAATCTACAGCTAAGGATGCATGTCACCTCAAAAATAAACACGGGATTTAGTGTGCACTTGGGGTGCAAGGGTAGTTTTAGGAGCCATGTGTTGAAGAATGGATGGTGTCGCATGGTAGGATACAAAAATTAAAACCACTCTCCTAGGGTCGCGACAATGGTATTCTTGTCACACTAGGTTTCATATCCTCCAATACAACACATATTTTTCCATCCATGCATCACCACATGGAGCCAACATAGTAGTCCACCTTGACACTGAGGAATCCAACGATAACATGATGCATCAATAATGCATATTTTTTAGCATGTCAAGGATCATCGCTTGCACATAGAATTCACATTGGGATTCTCGTCACAATATCAAGCCTAACCACACTTCAATGTTGACATGGATCTATTTGAACCTCCCACGTGTCAAGAGGTCCATGATGAAAGGAGCATCGAAGTCTATGATTGGGAGGAGTGTCTGAGGCTGCAAATAGTCAATGTTTTTAATTAAAATATAAGTGTTATTTTATGTGTATTTACATGCTAATTTCTCTATGTAATATATTTAATTATGTTATTGTAATTGTTCATGATGATGCATGGATTGTATGTTGTTTGCATTGCATAACTGAATATGCATAGAATGTTATTAATTAAATGGTATCAGAGAAAATTTATGGGTTGATGGTAATGGGGTACGTTATAGCATGGTATCAAAGTCATAAGGGACAGAATTCAAAGAGAATTTGAAAATGAAGTTGTGACAGAAGTCGATTTTTTTCATAGAATGGATCAACTTGGGTGGATGGGGACATTACAATGTGGTATCAAAGCTCCAAGTTTCAATATTGAGCCTGCAAGGGCCAAATAATAGAGTGTTGAGGATGAAAAATTGCATAAATTTAATTTTCAGAGTATGTCTACAAAATGTTTGATAAATTTATTGTTGCCAATTGGACAAATTTCATATTTACATATCTTCAACCATGACCAAGGAAAGAAATTGGGGAATTGGGAAAAATCGAAAAATAAGAAATTTTGGAAAAAATGGAAAAGTTTGGGTATTTTTCTATAGAGTGACATCAACATGATGTGGATATCACATGTCAAGTGATGTGGAAGAATGGTGACATGTACTACCATGGTGGAAGGGCCCTGGTGGCTGGTGTGGTAGGTGGTAGGTGATGTGGATCTATGGTGGTAGGGAACCTTCCTATTCAATGGAACCTTAACTTCATACCCATGCTGAGATCTTGAAAATTTAATAAGTATCAAGACATCGCAGAGAACAATAAATTATATGAAATTGTATAAGTATGAAGAATCAATCAAATGGAAGAGGCTACGGCTATAGAAAAATGAATCAGGAAAATTCCTTAGACCCGTGATGAGATATTTAAAATTGACTAAGTATCAAGACATCACAAAGCATAGTGAATTATATGAAATTGTCTAAGTATGAGGAATCGGTTGGAAGAATGGGGTCACAGATATAAAAAATTGAATTAGGAAAATGCCTTAGACCCACAGTGAAATGCTTGGAAAGGTTTCTAAGGATTGATGTGAAATGAATATGGCAGAACGTGTGGGTGCATTTCTGAGGCCACAGAAAAGTAAAAAGAATAGAGAATGGGTTATGAACCTGTGATAAAGTTAAGAAATTTCTAGGTATGGGAGAAATTTTTTGATGACTGAGATTGAATCAGAGTCCAGATTGGACAATTGTTGAGTATGAGGGTTTTGTCAAGCGTTCTGATGTCCAGCAATAACAAACCAATGGTTAATATTAAATCTAAAGGAATGATCGAACAATTGTTGATTGTTGAAGTTATGTTGCATATGCTAATGGATATCCTTTCATATATGATATTCCTTTCCTTTCTCTTGCCATCAATAACCTTCTTCTCAAGACTCATAATTCAGCAAGAGAGTATCCATTGGAAAGGTGTTGGACACATGTGTCCATATATTCACCTAGAAATGTAAATGGGCAGTAAAATTCACAAGAAATCATAAATGATATTTTGGGTGCATTTAAAGGGTAGAATGGTGCATAAAATGATAGATTTGTTAAATTATTGTGGTCTAACAAGTCTTATTGCATGCAAACTTTATAGAACCAAGGGCATAGATAGAACCAAGCATAAGTCTACAAAGATATGTGCAAAGCTATAAGGATAATAAACACATACTTATGATGACTAAGGAACAACAATATGGCTTCAAAATCAAGTTGTTGTAGAGCTTGGACATAATAGAACAGAAAATGGATAAGGATACCGAATCAAGCAATTCCAAGAATCATAGATCTATTTTGAGAAGGGAAGAATTTAGAAGTGCATGAGACATCATCACCACTCACCAAGGCACTCAACTAGAAGGGCATACAACACTACAAGTATATATCTTTTCAAGAAGAATAAGAGGAGGTCTAGAGTGGATGAACTACAACGAAAAATTAATAAGATTAAAAATCCTACCTTTGATGTTGAGCACAAGAAACATGAATATGAAAAGACTTGGTTGTTGGGGATGAGGAGATACTTTTAGTTGCACAATTTTTCCTCATGGGAAGAAGGAATAATTGTCATTTATGAGTTGAAGGGAAAAGCATCAATGTGGTGGAACCATCTTTTGCAAGTAAAACACATTAATGATAAGAAAATCACTTGTATGTAGTTAAATAATTACATTCATAAGGAATACTTGAACAAGCATTATCATGATAGGAAGATGAAGGACTTCTTTGAACTCAAGTTTGGGAGTAATACCATGGATGAGTATGAAAGGAGATTTTTAGAACTATTAAAGTATGTTTACTTCATCAAGGATAAACAATTCACGATTTAAAGGTTCCTAAGTGGGATGCCATCAATATTCAGTCACAAGATATAGTATGCAATGTTGGATTACTAAGAGGGGGGTGAATCAATAATAAAGAAATTTAATACTTTTTAACCATATAATCCAAGTGTTATATCAATGTAGCATTATCATCCAATAACCACAGAGTAAATAAGCAATGAACAAATGAACAATCATACACATACACAATACACCAGTGATTTACGTGGAAACCCAAAGTGGGAGAAAACCATAGAATGTTTTTTCATATATGTCTTGAAGAATTACATTCATTGGAAGCACCAACTTCCTTTGCTTTCTAGCTGCAACTGGAAGGAGGCTCCAACCCCCTAGTTTCTCAGGATACAACTTGAGGGAAGCTCCAACTCCCCAATTCTCTAGCTACAGCCAGAAGGAGGCTACAACCCCCTATGTTCTATGGCTACAACTAGAAGGTGGCTAAAACCACCTGTCCTTGCCCCATCCAACTCCTCTGACATATAACTAGAATGATGACACCACCTTCACACTATCACTTTGATATATACTATTGTAAACCTGTACCAATCAACCTACACCAAACAACATGTACCAATAACCTGAACCATGCATCAACATGTACCTCAACCTGTAATCAACCTGTACTATAAACAAGTGCATCAACCATGCACCAACCTGTACCAAACAACCTGTAATCAACCAATAGCATAAACAAGTACATCCAACCATGTACCAAGTATCTACCAATTGTTGATACTAAGAGGGAGGTGAATCAATATCAAGTACAATNACTTATACTTAAACCATTCAATTATATCCAATTATAAATGAACAATAGTATAAGAGTTACACCAATACACCACAATACACCATGCACAATATATGAGAAATAATCAATAGTTATTATTCAAGGGAAATACTGACTTCCAAATGTAGTTACATCTTCCAGATGTAAAGGGAGGGATAAAAATCCAAGAGGAAGATACAATCCTCTAATATCAAGAGGGGTTTGAACTCTCCATCCTTGCCCCTTCCTTCCAACCAATAATATATTGGAGAAAATAAAACTTTACATTAAATCATCACCATCAACCAACCATCACATAGATTGATAATGCTTCCTGAGACTTCTTCAATTTCTAAAATTCTTCAATTATTGGAATACTCTGATCCTATAGATAATATTACTCAATTTATTCTCTTAAACTTCTCCAAGTTTCACTCCTTTAATCCTCCCCAAAAATAAGTTATAGAGAGAATGGCAGACCTTGTTCAATTATGGTTTATTTAGGAGAGCAAACTTGTATAGAATGCCCCATGCTCAATATTTAACATAAGATTCTAAAACTTGCACATAAGAAAACACAGTCTGTACTATTTAAATTAAATCGGTCCCACTTCATTTGGATTCTATATGAAGAAGTTATGACTGTTTTACCCAGAACACTTGTTTATTGACTAGCTTCAGGATAGGTCAAAAACCCTATATTCCACAGAGTGCATCTCCATAATTATAGTGAATCAAGAGATGAAACTATTACCACAGGTACCTTGGTATTTCTTCTCAATACCATAACAATTTCATCATATGAATCGTTCTAGAAAACAAGTTATAGCGAAAATGGTAAGATGCCCTAAAAATAACATACCTTAGAACACATCACCAAAATACTTCATCCTCCCTTGAAATACAACTTTCTTTACTTCTAATTTCCTATGAAATTCGACTTGTATATCAAATGAATGTATAATGATATTTATTTATACCATTTATGTCACTTCCTTTTAACATTAGGGATGACCTGACACTTTCTGATTTTGTAATTATTTTCTTTAATTATCTTCAAGGCCTACATGTACTTCCTTCTTCAATAATTCACTTTGTCATCTTCAAAAATTGATTTATCCTCAACCATTAGGATCCATGTGACGTGCCACCTACCACCATAAACAATAGGATGTATAATATCCATCCATGGGTTTTTTTTCTACATGTACATTGTCCTTCATGTATAAATAACTACATCAATCTTGTGGTCCAAAACCAATAAATAGGGTTGACATCAATGAAAACAACCAATCTTCCAAAAATCTCCCCCTTTTTCATTGATGGCAACACTCGTGCTCCCCCTATAACCATGATCCCAATTTCTCTCCCCCTTTGAAATCAATGGAAAAGGGTAGGGTTGCTCCCCCTGAGTTTAATCAAAAAAGGTAACTCTCTTCTTTGAGGTTTCTCCCCCTAAACATGTGGCACTCAATAATACTTCAACCTTATTTTTGGTCTTAGGACTTTTTCTTCCTTGGAATCCTTTTTTGTGGCTTCTATCTTGTCTCTCTTCTTCATGTCTAGGATGTATATGTTGTTCGGTCTTCTTGTTGCAGTTGCAACCAATCTTCCCGAGTTATTTTCTCTGATTTTACATTTTCGAGAGTCAAACGTAAGAGTGCATCCTTGATCACATATTTTGTTGACACTGAGGAGATTATGCTTCAGATATTCAATCAATAGGACTTTTCCTGCTTGTATATTTTCACTTCCAAGCCTTACAGTTCCTTTTCCAAGTATTTTGGTAGATGAGTCATCTCCAAATGCAACATTTCCACCCTTTTTCTTCAAGTTGAGAAATTTTCATTGATCTCCGGTCATATGAGATGAGCACCCACTGTCTATGAACCATTCATCTTCTTCTTTTCATTCTTTAGCAACCAATTTTATTCGACAATTTTCATTATGTGGAATTTCTTTCCTTTTCCATGTTGTAGTTGGTATACAAGCATTTGCCATACGATTATCTTCCTTCATCTCTCTCCAATCTCGTACTTTGTGACCACGATTATTGCACTTGTAACAAACAATATTTTGATCCATTAATAGGTGAAATGGATTATAATTTAAGTTGATATGTCTACAAACATTTCCATATCTACTATTTTCACCATTAATGTATCTTGCATAGTTATTCCTTTCATTGATTCTATAATTGATTGCCTTGTGTCCAAAATTTACACAAGTATAACAATGTCCAAGAAAGAAATTTTGATACCTCGGAGTAAGTGATCTTCTTTGTGGTGTGGTCCATCTGGGTTCACGATCTATTCTTCTGTAGTTTCCTTCATAATGATTTCTTTCATACTTGATGGGAGAGTGTGACATCCCTAAAAATAAAATATTTTTGAAATTTAAAATTGCTGGAAATTTATTCCGTTTTTAGTAAATTCGAATTTGGAAATTTTTTTTCAGTTTATGGCAATTCCAAATTTCAAATTTGGTAATTGTAATTAATTATTTTGACTATTGGGAAGAGACCTGATTTGACCCAACTAACTATTTGACTATGACACTTGTATGGAAACAAAATATTTTATATTGATTGCAAGAGGACAAATGGAACAACCATGTTAAATTTAGCTAACCATGACTCCATGAGTGGGGAACATGTTGGAACTACCTATGGGCTGATTATTACAAGTGGTGAATCAGTGATTTGGCATTGGCAGCCCTTAAAAATCAGGGATTTAGAAAGTTGTGAAAATTCCCAAGGGAGAGAAAAGACTTAGGCAAATGATAAATAGCATATGAGAGGAGGCAAAACGCTGCCAAGTATGCTAGGAAAGGAGACTTTTGATTTACTTGTTGTTATGAACACTGCTTGAGTGTGAGGCAAGAGAAAAGATTTGGAGTTG
>JASDQU010502563.1:24539-41999 GCA_032191745.1 Picea mariana
TATATATATATATATATATATATATATGTGTGTGTGTGTGTGTGTGTGTGTGTGTGTGTGTGTGTGTGTGTGTGGACATTTATGATATATAAAGGCACGCACCACAGTAGAGTAATTAACTAAGATTTCTTCCATGTACCAGCTAAACAGTCATGATTTTTTTTTAGAGATAGCCCTAATCACAAGTGTCTAAGATATATATATGTATATTTAAAGTATGGAAGTGACCTTGCGAATACCAAGAATTGTTATAGACCATATGCAACATTTACACATCTTTATATCAACCGGTGTTTAATGAAAAGTTATAGGTTGAAATGTTGGAAAATAATTGAAGTGAATAGAATTAACATAGTTTAATTACTAGAACTAATCATGAGAGGCGCGAAGGCCAAGGAAGAAGGGACATCTTGAAACTTAAAACATACCCCTGAGTAGTTTCCTATCTGTGTAAATAACAACACAATCACCTAAAACTTCAAAAGGAAATTCCACAAGTACAGTAAGTGCAAATTGAATTCATATACCATCATGCGATCTAGAGTCAACTATAAACAAGATACACATATAGCCAGCAATAGCCGAGTATTTTTCCTTTTCAAAATCCTTTCGAGGAAGTAGACAATATGGTGATAGTATATTAAACCAATAAAATAACTAATATGCCATTACAAGTAGGCAAAAGGGAAACCCTGTAATTCTTTTAAAAATAGTATTACATATCTCATTCGGAATTGAAACAAATGAACATCCCATATGGTGTTTTACTTCCAATGATAGAATTTTCCATCACAAAACAGGTTACCCTTAATCAACGGTACCGAAACCATGACTTAATCTCCATTTCGGAGTTTCGGATACCAGGAGTTGGAGGTTTTAAGGGCACTCATGACAAGAATGATGAAATTGTGAAATGCAAAATATTAGAGCATGTCAAAGACTCCATTTTGGAGTTTCACAGACCGGGAAATCAAAGATCAAAGGAAATTTAACCTTTGCAGTAGAGAACCTCGAAATCCTAAAACATACACATCAATAAACCATGTTAGCTAAGGACACGTGGCACAATCATGCAATAACAAGTGTCAAGTTGATTTATCATTTCAGGCACATGTAAGTCACAAATTAGAGTGACACATGGCAGCGATTCGACACGTGTCAATTTGGCACAGGCGGGCTCGCAAGCACGTCCTCTCACAGGATCTTCTCTTCTCTACTGGCCCAAAGAACTCTAAGGTTCTTTTATTTCCCTATCGAGAAATCTACACCCACAGTAACTCTCGTGGGATCCCCCTTATTTACGAATCAGGAGATCGGACTTCGCAATTTTCGCGAATCCAAAGGTCGAGTTTTGGATTCTCAAAACTCCGAACCCCCACAATAGTCAATGTTGACCTTTCCCCTTTTCTATCGGGACTTTCTCTATTGCAATTTTGCCCCTCGTGATATCGAACAACTTGTATCCCTAACTCCTGATGCTCGATATGTCAAACCTTCGACGCTTGCGCAGGTTGACTATTCAATGGTCCTTCACCTCATAGGCACTTCAGAGTTCGCAAGATCGCAAATCCTAATGCCTATATTTCAGGCCTTCTCCTTCCCCGATTTTTTGAAAGGATGTGCCACCTGTCCACCTACCGATGCATGTGGCCCCACACTATTTCTTTGGCCTGTTGGGATATCACGTTTCGCGATTCCAAATTGCAAGAGTATCCTGTCCTCAAGACCTCCGACACGTCGAATCCCGACTTCGTCTGGCCTTTTGACATGCATCCCAAATGATGGACGGTTCAGATTGAACCTCGAACTTCACCCAAATGCAAAGTCTAACCCCTTCACTTATATGAACCCCGATGACCAAATTCCCGACGACTTCCAGAGGTTTTCCTGCTGCTCAAGAAGATTTAAATTCTGTGCAACTCCTGTCCAATCGGATGGTTGATGGGTATCTATGTGCAGATCCAATGGTCCCCAATCTCCTGGGCTTGGACTCCAGACGCAATCGTAACCTCCCCGCTCCTCTGGTAGATCTGACGGTTGGTAGGATTTTACCAATCCTCCCTACAAATTTTTGACCGTCGATTTCTCCCCTTTGATGATTTCACGAAGTGAACCAAGGGCTCCTCCTTGGACTTATCCGCTTTCACTACAAACTTCTAATGTCCCTCAATGTTTTCAAAGGCCTTACTCCTCCATATCTTCTCACAACTTCGAGCCTCAAAGAGGTTTCTTGAACACACTCCTTGTGGCAACCTTCAGATACCTCCAAATATTTGAGAACCCTTCGACTCTACGCACACCTGCAGCAGCAGTCTTTCGATATTTTGCTCAGGTTCACAACCCTGAGACCTCAATCGACTTGTGCACTCCTTGCACGGCTCCTACTCCCAAATGCACTCTGGGTGAATGAGAACAAGCGTTAGACTACCTGAGCCCTTTGTCAACGCACTCCTTGTAGATGACTTCAATTGAACTCCTTGCAGGAATTCTTGCTCAGATAGAGAAACAATTAAAACTCATTCCCTCTTCCTTTCAGACTTCACTTAGAAAATGAAATCATATACACAGCATATCAAAGCAAATGTATAACAGGAAGCAAACATTCATGAGCATAACATCAATATACAGAGAGCAACACAAACCATGGATTTGAATCAAAGCTTTCTATTAATCCAAATATCTGTACATGGGTGTTCTTACACAGTTCTCTGCATGCTCTTGCTCTTCCTTCTCCCTGATTATGATACAATGCACAATGAGGGTGTCTATATCCCATTTCCCTCTTGCACTCTCAAATAGTCTAATCTGGAGTTAATTTCTATCTACTTGCATTAACTATCTTAAATGCCTCCTACCTACTAAGGTCGAGAGCATATGGCTCAAGGTCCTGATTACATCACACAAGGCACTTCATTAAATTGTTACATTTATGTTCACGCAACAATCCCAAGATAAATTTCAAAATTTGTGTTGGCACTTGCCCAGTTGTCTCTTGCCTTTCGCGCTGGCTCGCTTGACGTGGGAGATGCTCCTGCATCATACTCCCTCTCTTGAAAACTTTCATGGGATCCTGTCCATGAGCTCCTACATGGTCTGTCCATGATTTTGTATCTCTGCTTCATTCTCCTAGCTGGCATATTCAACTGGATGGTTCTTCCATTTGACAAGATACTCAAAGTATTGTTTTCGCCTGGTCCTCTTACCCACTCGTTTATCCAGTATCCACTCCATCTGTGGCTTATCTACAACTGGCATTTTATTTCACCACAGAACCTATGATTGTTCATCAATTTTTCCTACTTCCTCAGCTTTGTATGGGTATAAATCTGAGACATTGAATATTGGAGAAATTCCGATCCCATCGGGTAATTCAATCTCATAAGCATTTTCTCCAATTTTCTTCAGGACCCTACACGGTCTAATTTTCTTCATCTTCATCTTATTGTATGTTCCCCTCGGGAACCTTTCCTTCCTCAAGTGTTCCAGAACAAGATCAACAACCTCGAACTGAAGTTCTCTCTTATGCTGATCCACTCTGCGTTTATACTCCTGACTTGATTTCAGCATTCGCTCCTTCACCTGGCTATGAAGTTCTTTCATCGCTTCTGAGAATTCCTTTGCACTAGCGCTCCTAGTAGCAGTCTGTTCAGAAATTCCTCTCAGATGTATGCCATAAACAATATGAAATGGACTATGTCCTGTACTCCTGTTGACTGAGTCACTGTACACAATTTCTGCCTGCGGTAATATATTGTCCCACTGGCTGCGGTGCTCTGTCACCAAGCTTCTCAGCAAGTCTCCCAGACTTCTGTTGACCACCTCTGTCTGTCCATCTGTCTGAGGATGATAAGCTGAACAAAACAACAAGTTAGTTCCCAACTTCTTCCATAAGGTCCTCAAAAAATGCCCTATGAACTTTGTATCTCTGTCCGAAACTATGCTCCTTGGCAAGCCATGAATTCTAATGACTTCTTTGAAAAACAGGTTTGCGATGTGAGTCGCGTCACTGGTTTTCTGACATGGGATAAAATGTGCCATGTTGGAAAATCTATCCACCACCACAAATATCGACTCAAATCCTCTTTGCATCCTTGGCAACCCCAATATGAAATCCATGCTAATTTCATCCCACGTGTTCTCAGGTATGTGTAATGGTTGATAAAAACCTGCATTCTTCTTCTTTCCCCTCGAATGCTGGCAAATTTTGCATCTGTCTACAAATATCTTGATGTCTTCTTGCATTTCCCGCCAAAAATATGGCTTGTTCAATTTTGCGAATGTTTTTTCATGACCGAAATGTCCTGCCAATCCTCCATTGTGTTTCTCCTTCAGTAGATTCTCCCTCATGGAGCATTTCGAAATACACAGTTGATTGCCCTTAAACAACAATCCTTCCTGGATCATGTATTAGGCCCATTGGCTTATGTCTCTGAGAACTAGATTCTTAGCTACTTCATATGCCTCCTTAAAATTTGGATCATCTTTGTACATGTCCCTGAGGTCATCAAAACCCAACGTTTTGACTTTGAACTCCTGCAACAACAAACATTTCCTGCTCAAAGCATCATCAACTTTGTTAGTAGTACCAGAAATTTGTTTTATCACAAATGTGAAATTCTGCATATACTTAACCCATTTGACATGCTTCTGATTCAACTTTTTCCTGTTGAGTCACAAACTGCAATGCATGATTGTCACTATAAAAAACAAATTTCTTGGGTATCAAGTAATGCCTCCACTTCTTCAGTGCCTATACAATAGCATTAAATTCCTTATCATAAGTGGAATATTTCATCTTTGCTTCATTAATATTCTCTCTGAAATATGTGATTGGCCTGTCTTCCTGACTCAAGACCGCTCTGATTGCAAATCTGCTTGCATCGCATTTCACTTGAAATGTTTTTTGGAAATCCGGCAACACCAGAACTGGTTGTTTCGTGATCTTCCTCTTCAATAGATTGAAGCTCTTCTCAGCCTCTTCGGTCCAGTGAAAATACTTGTGTCTTTTCTTCACAGTGTCCATCATCGTTGCACTAATTCCACTGAAATTCCTGATGAATTTTCAGTAGAAACTAGCCAATCCATGAAAACTTCTCATCTCAAATACATTCTTCAGTGATGGCCAATTTTTTATTACCTCCACCTTATCTGAATCCATCCTCAACTCATTTGCTAAAATAACAAACCCCAAGTAAATGAGTTATGTCTTCATGAACGAGGACTTCTTCATGTTTATCAACAGCTTCTCCTACTGCAATCTCTGCATCACTATAGCCAAATGCTTCAGATGCTCCGATGTTGTCTTACTGAAAACCAGTATGTCATCCGAATACACAATGAAAAATTTCCCGATGAACTCCATCAGGACTTCGTTCATCAATCTCATGAAGGTACTTGGTGCATTTGTTAAGCCAAATGGCATAAAAATACATTCATACAACCCCTCATTTGTTTTAAATGCTATCTTCCATTCGTCACCCTCTCTCATGCGGATCTGGTGATATCCACTCTTCAATTCAATCTTCGAAAAAAAAATTGCTCCACTTAAAAAATCCATCAAATCATCCATCCTTGGCAATGGAAATCTGTACCTGATGGTTATCTTGTTTATCACCCTCGAGTCAGTACACATCCTTCATCCTCTGTCTTTCTTTGGATTGAGTACTATCAGAACAACACATGGACTCAAGCTTTCTCTGACCAAACTTTTGTCCAATAAATCCTCGACTTGGCTCTTAACCTCCTCATTCTCCTATGGCATCAATCTATACGTGGCTTTGTTTGGTAAACTGGCTCTTGGTATGAGATCGATATGATGGATCACACTCCTGATCGGTGGCAACGAACGAGGTAATTCATCCACTACAATGTCAGCGAACTCTTTCAGCAGTTCTTGAACTTCTTCTGGTAAATTATCCATCCTTGTGCTAGTCAACACAATTCTAGGCTTTCTGACCACAATGAACTATGGATCCTCCTTCTTCTTAACCTCTGTAAGAATTTCCTTCCCACTCATGAGAAGTACTATGTTGCTTACTTTCGGTTTCACCTCCTTATCCTTTATTGGAAGCAACATGTGTGTCCTCCCATTCTTCTCTAGGGTGTATGTGTTCATTCTCCCATCATGAATCACATTTCTGTCATACTGCCATGGTCTACCCAACAATAGATGACAAACATCCATGGGAATGACATCACACAGAACCTTATCATTATATCCTCCTATTTTAAATTCAACTAAGCATTGTTTAGTGACATTTACCTGATGTCCTTTTTGTAGCCACGAAACTTTATATGGACTTGGATGATCAGTCGTCTCCAGCTCCAACTTTTCTACCATCTCGGTTGAAACGATATTATCTATGCTACCACTGTCCACAATGACCTTGCACACTCTGTCCTTGGTTTTGCAAGTAGTTCGGAAAAGTCTGGTCCTTTGGACTGAACTTTCCACTTCTTTCTCTAGTATCAAAAGGACTTTTCGCATCATCAACGATATTCCACCTTTAGCATCTTCTGCCTCAACATCTTGCCTCTGCGCCTCGGCGATGTGAGCTTCTCCAGTGTCCTTCTTTTTATCTAGACACTCATAAGACTTGTGCCCATTCTTTCCACATGTGAAGCATGTGATGACTCCACCTCTTCCTCTTCCTCTACCTCTAGTACGAGGAAAAGTGTTACTATCAGCATAATCTCCTCTCTGCTCATTATGTTGTCCTCTATGTTCAACATATGGCCCTCGCTGTGAGGTCCCACCTCTCTCAGTTTGAGTTTGAGGTTTCTTCCATTCCTCCTTGGGCTTCTGGTATTTGTCTTGGGCAACTGATTTTCCTCTGGGTTGAATTCTGCCTCATCCCCTCTGACTTTTCTTTCGGCTCAGCTTTTCCTCAGCTTTCAGAGCCATCTGATAAGAATCTTCCACCATCTGGATGGTTACCATGCTCAGCTCATCCCGGATATCATATCTCATGCCATTCATATACCTGGCTACTTTTTCATCATCGCTCTCCTGATGACCTGCTCTGATGTTCATCTTGTAGAATTCCTCAGTATATTCCTTTACTGTCATCAGCTTCTGTCTCAGGTTCTACATTCTCCTGAACAGAGTAATTTGATAGTCCCTGGGGATGAATTTCGCCTTCATCTTCGCGATCATCCTGTCCCAACTCTTGATTTTTTGCTTGCCCTTGCAGCGTCTGTTAGCTTGTATNTCTTTGACATCTTCATAGTCGAATTATGTGTCTAGAGCTCTAATCCAGTCTAGAAGCTCCTCTGCATCCAAGTTTCCCTTGTAAACTGGAATTTCCATCTTTGCTTTTGCACCCATCTTGGCAACAACTTTGATCAAACGCTCGTTTGATGCATCTTCTACTACAACTTCCTCTTCGCGTTCAGCCTCAGCTTCGCTTTTGGAATCACTTAGATCCCCCACACTCACTGTGCGTCTTTGTGCTATTTCCATGTCTTCAAGTCTGGCTCGGAGATCACGCATTTGTCTCTCTATGGATGGATCTGCCATCTACCTGCCTCTTCTCCTCACCATTTACCTATCCTCTAGATCGGGTGATTTTCTATCTCTTCTTGGTGGCATGGTGAATTCTCCTCTTCTCTACTACAGAAAGCAAAGAACCTTTATGTGCTCTGATACCACCTGACGCAGGCGCACTCGCAAGCACATTTGATCATAGGATATTCTCTTCTCTACTGGCCTGAAGACCTCTAAGGTTATTCTATTTCCCTAACAAGAAATCTGCACCCACAGTAACTCTCGTGGGATCCCCCTTATTTACGAATCAGGAGATCGAACTTCGCGATTTTCGCGAATCCAAAGGTCAAGTGTTGGATTCTCAAAACTTCAAACCCCAACAATAGTCAACGTTAAACTTTCCCCTTTTCTATCGGGACTTGCTCTATCACAATTTCTCCCCTCACGATATCGAACAACTTGTATCCCCGACTCCCGATGCCTGATACGCCAAACCTCTGACGCTTGCACAGGTTGACTATTCAACAATCCTTCACCTCATCGACACTTCAGAGTTTTCAAGATCATGAATCCTAATGCCTATATTTCGAGCCTTCTCCTTCCTCGATTTTTTGAAAGGATGTGCCACCTGTCCACCTACCGATTCCTCTGGCCCCACACTATTTCTTTGGCCTGTCGGGATATCGCGTTTTGCAATTCAAAATTGCAAGAGTATCATGTCCTCAAGACCTATGATACGTCGAACCCCAACTTCGTTAGGCCTTTCGACACGTGTCCAAAATGATGGACAGTTCATATTGAACCTTGGACTTCGCCCAAATACAAAGTCTAACCCCTTCACTTATATGAACCCCGATGACCAAATCCCTGATGACTTCCCGGGGTTTTCCTGCTACTCACGAGGATTTAAATCATGTGCAACTCCTGTCCAATCAGACGGTTGACGGGTATCTATGTGCAGATTCGGCGGTCCCCAATCTCCTGAGCTTGGAATCTGGATGCAACTGTAACCTTCTCTCTCCTCTAGCATATCTGACGGCTGGCAGGATTTTACCAATCCTCCCTACAAATTTCTGACCGTCAATTTCTCCCCTTTGATGATTTCGCGAAGTGAACCAAGGGCTCCTCCTTGGACTTATTTGCTTGCACTAAAAACTTCTAATGTCCCTCAATGTTTTCAAAGGCCTTACTCCTCCAGAGCTACTCACAACTTCAAGCCTCAAAGAGGGTACTTGCATGCATTCCTTGCAGCAACCTTCATATACCTCCAAATATCTGAGAACCCTTCGAATCTACGCACACCTGCAGTAGCAGTCTTTCGATATTTTGCTCAGGTTCACAACCCTGAGACCTCACTCGGCCTGTGCACTCCTTGCACGACTCCTGTACCCAAATGCACTCTGGGTGAATGAGAAAAAGAGTTAGACTACCTGAGCCCTTCGTCAATGCACTCCTTGCGGATGACTTCAATTGCACTCCTTGCAGGAATTCTTGCTCAGATAGAGAAACAATTGAAACTCATTCCCTCTTCCTTTCAGACTTCACTTAGAACACGAAATCATATACACAACATATCAAAGAAAATGTATAACAGGAAGCAAACATTCATGAGCATAACATCAATATACAGAGAGAAACACAAACCATGGATTTGAATCAAAGATTTCTATTAATCCAAATATATGTACATGGGTGTTCTTACACAGTTCTCTGCATGCTCTTGCTCTTCCTTCTCCCTGATTATGATACAACGCACAATGAGTGTGTCTATATCCCGTTTCCCTCTTGCACTCTCAAACAGTCTAATCTGAAGTTAATTTCTATCTACCTGCATTAACTATCTTAAATGCCTCCTACCTACTAAGGTCGAGAGCATATGGCTCAAGGTCACGATTACATCACACAAGTGTGCTTCATTAAATTGTTACATTTATGTTCGTGCAACAATCCCAAGATAAATTTCAAAATTTGTGTTGCCGCTTGCCCAGCTGTCTCTTTCCTTCCGCGCTGGCTTGCTTGACGTGGGAGATGCTCCTGCATCACAATCCATGTGTGATGTCAATAGGTTTACATCACATTGAAACTTTCTATTTCAGGGTTTTACATAGCAACCAAAAACTCCACCATCATGAAGTCTCGAACTCTGAAATGCCGAAAGGGACTATTGTGAGTCTCGAAAAACCGAAAGGAAAAACTCCGAAATCCCATCAATCGTCCATATCAGTGGGTTAGGTGAACCGTTGGATCCCTTCGGAGATTTTTTGATCATGAATTTTATAATGTTGGAGTCACGATGACTCGAAGGGAAAAACGTTGAAATCCCTTCAGTAGTTCGATTAAGAAAAGAAGGGATCATATTATGAAGTTTTTGTGGACCATTGATCTGGCTCCATTTCAAGGATTGTGACTTGCCGAAATGACAAAATACTGAAATATGAAAGGAATTTTGATTAGTTCCATGGTCACAACCAGTGGGCATATGGAATAAGCGCGAGACCCAGTACTTGTAATCCAACAGTGCAAGTGAATTTGAATATGATCGGAGGATTATGAAATATTCGTACTCTAAGTTTAATCGGAAGGCCCTACCTAACCACTATCCTGTATTCGGATATTTTAAATAAAAAACTATAGGGGTCTGTTTATATCTAAACTTTTCACAGAGGAGTATAGACTAATACTCTACTTTTACCTAAGTCTGTTTGGTCTTTTTCATCATATGATTATATGTATGGACTAACGCATGAGGCCTAGGCCATCAACCCCCAAAGTCGTTTGTATTGTAAACATATGGTAATGGGTTATTTGTAGGGTCTAACGTGTAAGGATTTGGCCATAAAAATCCCAAATTCATTTGTGTTGTTAAGACTGTAGTAATGGTTATAGGTACAAACAGATAGGAAAGTAATTATAATTACAGGAATTGAAATAAACATTGAAATGAGGAGTAAACACTTATGGTTGATCCATAAACTTTAAGTTGAATGGTAATGATAGTTGATGATAGTAACGACTCTTGCAAACTTTCAAACTCAAGATTTATAACAGAAAGCTTACTTGCTTGAATCTTGAACTATTAAAGGATATTTATACAAATTTTTTCTTTTTTTTTAGACAGTTTTTGAGGTATATTACATAGAGGATCTTATTGATGTCTCATTCCTTCTGAATTCTAGTATTCTATATTGTTGTTCAACTTGTTCTGGAGTGTTGGTTTCTTCATTTTCAACTTCCTTATCTTGTTTTATTGTCTTCAAATTTTCATTGTAACTTATTCATGTCTTTTCATTTGGAGATCTTTGACTACTAAGTATCCCATCTAATTTTTCAGTGCTTTTTTTGAACTTCTTCAAATTTTCTATTGTCAATAGTAGCTCCCCTTTTGTGTGATGCAATTTTTCTTTCAATTTATCATAATCTTCTAATTGTTCCTTCAAGTTATTAATGGTCTTTTCAAGCTTGTAATTCTCTTCTTCACAAATACTAAATTCACCTTTTAGTATTATGTTTGTGTTTCTAAGCTTGCTATTTTTAGATTCAACATGCTTCAACTTTTCAAGATTCTCATCTTCTTGTTCACTCTCTACATTTTTTTTGTATACCCAAAAGGAATCAAGGTTGGTTTCTTCATTTGAGTCTTCTTCACAACTGATTTATTCTTCTTTAGAATTAGTGTGATCATCATCCTGGGTTTCTTGGGTTATGAAGAGGACTTCTCCTCCATCATTGTATTCTTCATAACTCTCATTTGAGAAGATGTCATCATCCTTGGAGTAAAAGCTCTTTTTATTGTTGAGACTTCTCTTTTTATAGTAGCAGTTTTCAACAATATGTCTTATTCTACCACAGTTAAATCATTTGAGATGAGACTTACCTTTGTATCTTCCACTTCCCTTCTGGAACATTCTTATGAAATTTGTTATTTCTTCATCAAGGTTGTTTTTCTTTCCTTTTGACTTATTTATGGCTTTAAAGTATGCTTCATTGTTTGGCTGGTCACTTTTTATACCTATTCTCATTTCATATTCTATAAGAGACCCATGTATTCATCCATCGTCATTTTGGTCGAGTCCCTAGTTTCTTCAATGGCAGAGACCTTAGCATCATACTTCAAGAGATGTGACCTCAACACTTTTTTTACAACCAACGATTCATCAAGCTCTTCACCTAATCATCTGATAGCATTAACAACTTCATCAACTCTAAGAATATAGGTTGAAATATCTTCCTTTTCATTCATCTTTAAATTTTTAAATTCTTCTCTATGTCGTTGAAGCTTGACCTGCTTAACTTTTGGATCACCTTCATAGATACTCTTGATTTTTTCCCATACCTATTTAGTAGTGTTGCAACCCATCACTTTTCTATCAATGGTTGGTGCCAATGCTCCTAGAATAACATGTCTATCTTTTTAATTGCAACTCATAAGCTTCTTCTCATTTGGATCGGTTGGAGCATTATTTGGGATTACATAGCCATTTACAACCGAGTACCAAATGTCTACTCCCAAAGATGTTAGGTAAGTTTTCACTCTATCAATCTAGTATGCATAATTTCTTCCATCAAATTTTTGAATCCCATTTGAAATGTGCTCATGGGAATCCATCTTTGCTCAGGATTTTCCTTCCAGTGGTTAAATTGTTATGAAGGAAAACTGCTCTAATACCAATTTTTGATATTGAGAGGGGGGTTAATCAGTATCAAGTACAATTAAAAACCTTTTTCAATTTATACTTAAACCATTCAATTATATCCAATGAGAAATGAAAAATAGTATAAGAGTTACACCAATACACCACAATACACCATGCACAATATCTGAGAAATAATCAATAGTTATTGTTCAAGCGAACTAATGACTTCCAGAGGTAGCTACAACTTCCAAATGTAAAGGGAGGGATAAACCTCCAAGAAAAAGATACACTCCTCCAATATCAAGAGAATTTTTAATTCTACATCATTTCCCCTTCCTTCCAACCAAGAATATATTAGAGATATCAAAACTTTACATTAAATCATCACCATCAACCAACCATCACATAGAACCTGATAATGCTTCTTGAGACTTATTCAATTTCTACAATTCTTCAATTCTTAGAACACTCTGATCCTATAGATAATATTACTCAATTTATTCTATGAAACTTCTCCAAGTTTCACTCCTTCAATCCTCCCCAAAAATAAGTTATAGAGGGACTGGTAGACCTTGTTCAATTATGGTTTATTCAGGAGAGTGAAATTGTACAGAATGCCCAGCTCTCAATATTTAACATCAGATTTGGAAACTTGCACACAAGAAACTACAATCTGTACTCTTTCCAATGAAATTAGTTCCACTTCGTTTGGATTCTCTATGAATAATGTATGACCGTTTTACCTAGAACACATGTTTATTGACTAACTTATGCACTGGTCAAAAACCCTATCTTCCACAGAGTGTATCTCCATAACTATAGTGAATCAAGTGCTAAAACTTTTACCACATGTACCTTGATATGTATTCTCAATACCATAGCAATTTAACCATATGAATCGTTCTAAAAACAAGGTATAGAAAAAATGGTAAGATGACCTAAAAACAACATACCTTAGAACACATCACAAAAGGACTTCATCCTCCCTTGAAATACAACCTTTTTAACTTATGAATTCCTCTGAAATTTGACTTGTATATCAAATGAATGTATAATGATATTTATTTATACAATTTATGTCACTTCTGTTTAACATTAGGGTCGACCTGACACTTTCTTATTTTGTAATTGTTTTCTTTAATTATCTTCATGGTCTACATGTACTTCCTTCTTCAATTCACTTTGTCATATTCAAAAATACATTTCTCCTCAACCATGAGGATCCACATGATGTGCCACCAACCACCAGAAACAACATGATGTATACTATCCATCCATGGGTTTTGTTTCCGAATCTGCATTTTCCTTCATGTCCAAATACCTTCATCAATCGTGCGGTCTAAAACTAATGACTAGGGTTGACATTAATGAAAACAACAATCTTCCAACACCAATCATGTATCAACTAATCATCAATATGTACCAACATCATCAACTATACACATCATGTATGTGCCGACTCATTAACTAATTGTCTCAACCATGTACCCAACATGTACCTCAACCAAAATCCCTCATCAATTTCATCATCCAAATATGATTTGTTACTTTGTAATAGACCTGGTGTATATGATCACATACCTGCAAAACTTCCTTAACTTTAACAACAAGAGACTAGCATTTTCATCAAACTTTTATTTAGTCTCACATGAGTAGTTTTGGATTAGTGAACAACTCTAACTTGAAGCAATCATAACTATGTACTTGTAATGAATAAAGATCTAAAAATAGTACACATTGTTCTTCAATGTGTTTTATGCAATTCCTCCAGGTGTCACTACTTGGAACCTCTCAGAAAAGGAGTTATAGAAAAATGCCATACCTTGTTGAATTATGGCTTATTCTAGAAAGCGAACTTGTACAGTGTGCCCCGCACAAAATATTTGGTGTATGGATCTAAAAATTTCACACAGAATAATACAGAGTGTACTCTAACCAAAACATTTTTTCTTACTTAATTTGGAGCTATTATGAAGAATTTATGACGTTTTTACCCAAAACACTTGTTTTAGAATAGTTTTAGGACTAGCCACAAACCCTATTTTCCACGGAGTGTAACTCCAAAACTAAAACGACCCACAAGATGAGATTTGTACCACAACTACTTGGATGTGTTTTCTCAATGGCCTATCAATTTCACGATCTGAATCATTCTAGAAAAAAAGTTATTGCGAAAATTGTGAGATGACCTGTAAATAACATACCTTAGAAACCATCATCAAAATAATTTATCCTCCCTTGAATTTCAGCCTTCTTTACTTCACCTTCTCTCTGAAATTCGTCTTAGATATCCTTTGGTTACCTCATTTACCTGTATATATTCAATATGATCAAGTGTGATGTAAAATGAGAGAGCCTTGCCTCTTATTTATACTTTCATGTAGCTTCCTCAAGGGGTTACCTTTTAACCATCTTAACTCACTTTCCTTATTTTAGGGTTAACCAAATTCTAACCACTTGTCCAATTAGTAATTTATCCATTAAATTTATTATTTAAATAATTTATTGTGTATCCACTTTGACTTACAGTAAAGTCATCTCTTCACTTTACCTCAAGGGGTTACTTGCTAACCATCTTAAACCACTTTCTTTATTTTAGGGTTAACCCACTTCTAACCACTTCTCAACTTAGTAATTTCTTCATTAACTTTATTATTTAAATAATTTATTTTGTATTCACTTTGAATTATAGTACACTCATCACTTCAGTTTATTATTTACCTTCTAAAAATCTCTTAAACCACTTTGACTACTTTGACCTTTTGGGGATTCTGGATGACTCACGAGGGTTCTCCAACTTCACATGACCATAAATTTCTAACCGTGAGAAGTTATGTGATGTTACACATACCAATGGAAATGGCATGACATGTACTATCCATCTATAATAGTCTTGCCTTCAAATATATCAAAAGTCATACCATTATCCATCAAACAAACTTGGGTCCATTACCCAAATCTGGGTTCTCCAACTTCTTATGGCCATAAATCTCTAAGCATGAGGAGTTATGTGTGTTCCACATACCATCGAAAATTGAATGACATGTACTATCCATATAGAATAGTCTTACCTAAAAATATATTAAAACTCATACCATTTTACATGAAACAACCTTGGGTACATTACCCAAACCTTTGTGCTATTGGAATTCGCTACTAGACTTTCTCCAAGGGTTGACAACAATCACTAAAGGTTGACATCAATCTACAATATCACTCTCCAATGGTTGATATCAATGACAACCAACAATCCATAATAACTTATATCCATCAACCTAAGACAATTGTCTAACAGTATCCCCCTTTGTCATTGATGGAAACACTTAGTCATGATAACACTCATGCTTATACTCATCATCAATGTTTCTATCTCTCCCCCTTTGACATCAATGGCAAAGGGTATCTCCCTTTGGGCTACTCCCCATGACTGAACTCTCCTTATGGATGCTCCCCTAGTCTATGTGCCTTTGATTTTTATTTTTGTTTATAAGCATATGATTACTCACTCTCCTTTCATATGAATAATATCTCCCCCTTTAACAAAGGGTATCACTCTAAAGTCATATCGCTCATTCTTCCCTTATGACAATCACTCCCCTTAGAAATATGCCTCTATGCTCTCTCTCTAAGCATTTACCTTTGCATCTGATAAATATCTCCCCCTTTATCCTATTTATGGTGCTTCCTCATGTACATCTAAGACATATAAGATAATCATTCATTTTTTAGTAGAAATTACTCCTAGTCTCTAGCAAAGATACTCAAGGGCTTCCCGTGGAAGCGGTTTTGTAAAGATGTATGTCACTTGTTCTTTTCTTCCTGTATATTCAACTATGATGTTCTTCTCTACAATCTGTTCCCATAGAAAGTGATACTTGATTGGAATGTGCTTCGTTTTGGAGTGCATCACTAGGTTTTTTGAGATATTGATGGCGCTTGTATTATCACAATAGATTGGAATGGGCTCATCATACTCAACCTGTATATCTGTCAAAGTTTGTTTCATCCATAGAACATGTGTACAACATATTGTTGATGCAATATACTCTTCCTTGGATGTAGATAAGGATATTGATGATTGTTTCTTGACTATCCAAGATACTAAACATTCACCCAAGTAGAACACCGCTCCACTAGTTCATTTTCCATCATCAATGCAACCTTCCTAATATGCATCTGTGTAGGCAATAAGTGATAGATACTTTCCTTTTGGATACCATAATCCAAACTCTTTTTTTCCTTTGAGATATCCAAAAATCATCTTCACTGATAATACATGTGATTCCTTTGGTGATGCTTGAAATCATCCCACCTATCCAAATACTTGCATTACATCTAGTCTGGATGATGTCACATATAGTAAGATACCAATCATTGACCTATATTTCCTCTGGTTTGTAGGCTTTGAATCATCATCTTCGCTCAACTTGCAACTGGTTTTCATAGGAGTGGTAACTGGTTTGCAATCTTCCATTCTGAACCTCTTTAGAAATTATATGATATACTTAGTTTGAGAAATAAAAATTCCTTGGTTTCTTTGACATATATCTGGTTACCTTGATGTAGAAGTTGTTGTATATGCTTCCTTTCCATAGTTCGTAGGGAGTTTTTTCATTTTTGTTTCTAAGCATTACTCAGTTGTGAATGTGAACTGATGTATGAACTGCATGTGTCCAAAAAATATCTGTTAATTAGGAATCCATTAGCATTGTTCGAGCCATTTCCTGTGTAATTATCATACATTATGATAATGTTCCTTTGTCTCTAAACCACTCTATGAACCAATCTATGAATCCATCCTCTCGTCTACTATCATATATCTGTCCAAACCTACTAAGTGTTCTTATGAATCCATCTCTTTCCATACTTCCCAAGACTCTACTTGTGGAACTGTCCATAATGTTGACCCATTTATCACTATAATATCATGAAGTGTTGATTAATCTATCAAATTGTACTTCCGCTAGCTAATTTCTCTGAATCTATCTTCTCAAACTCTATAAGTTGATCGAAGGATGGTTCATTGGTCTGTCACAACTATCGCATAGACTCCCCTTGTCTAATATTCATATTACTTGGGAGTCTCTAAGTCGGTTGGATCAGAACAATTCCTGCTCTGATGTATATTCATCATCATCTTCATTGGTAGATTCATTATCTCTCTGAGCTCTGACTTCTTTATTTCTATCTATGGATTCATATTTCACTACAATGCTTGAAAGTACAATCTCTTGGACCTGTTCCTTATTTACCTTTCCTTCCTTCCTTTCATTTATTTTCCAAACCAATCTATATCTCACATCTTTCTTTTTCTCTATAGAATTTTCTTCATATCGCTTT
>JASDQU010502564.1:29841-46365 GCA_032191745.1 Picea mariana
GACTGTCATGGCTGTTATCAAAGTAGAAAAATGTCTTAGGGAGATGCCTCTTTCAAAACTGTCAATTTTTTCTTTTAGTTTGCGGATACAGGAACAAACTTAGTTAATCTTGTTTCTTCTGTTTGCTGGCGAGAGCTGCACGAGCTTTATCCTCGATCGCTTCACGTTCTCTGGAATTCTCTGCATACCTTTCCTCTGACAAATTTTGTTCATCACGCAATAGTATGATTGTATCTTGCACCTCTCTGAGCTATCTTTTGAGCTAGGTCACGTTCCCTTCGCGGCCTTGCACTGCTGACACTTCAATGGTATTTGTCACTAGTTGTTGTCTCAACTCCTTGTTTTCCTGATAAAGTTCAGAGATAGATAGTTTCTCCTTCTTCAGCTACTGAGATGGATCTTAATCATTTGTACCCATGACATCCATCCTCCTCATTCTGATTCTACTTTCTCGACTTGTACCTTCCATAGGCTCCAACCGAACAACGCACATAAGTAATTTTTTAGCAAACGATCTTGCATGCGACTCATCTAAGATTCAGGTTTCCCCATCTTCCTTATTCTTCTTTGGCCTGCCCCTTCTTCAAGGTATCTATTTTTTGGGAGACAGGGCTTCTACTATCCTTCCTTCCTGCGTAGGTCCTTCCTCTTCAATTTCTGCATGGTGTGATGTCATTGTTCTCGTGGGTAAAGAGAAAACTCCCTTTGTGTCCTTGGGGATGCCTGTTGTGAGTGAGAATGAAGCCCTGTCACTTTGGGTCTCAGCCTTGGTGATTCTGCCACTTCACGCACCCTTTCTTATGTTTTGGGAGGTCTCCATGGCACGACTAGTATTTATCTTGCACGTAGTGGATCCGGTGAATGCCCAAGATGGAGAATTCGATCGACATGGGACTGCGAGGAAACTTACAGACAGAGCATGAATTTGATTTCATGAATAAAATGGGTGAAAAAACTCTGGGATTTATAACAGATCTGGAGAAAGGAGGAATCGTGCCAAGGAATATTGAATTCATGGCGACTAGATGTTTCAAATAGAATTGCATATTTTCCATAACACATCCCCATGTGTAAGTTACAAGTGATAAGGGCTGCAAGGCATACATGATATGAAAACTGCAATTTTTCATTCCTTCGGCCTTCATAATGAACTAATAATAGTTATAACACTTTCCAATGCGATTTACATTAACTACTTGACTCGACCTAGGGCATGTAGAGACTAACCTTTAACATGACACGACTCTCTAGGAAACAACATACCTATACCATTAACACATGTTTCGACTTTGACATCCCTTCCCATTTCCAAAGAACAACCAACCACTTGCTAACTTCAACCCATTCATTGTTATGTACCTGACTTCACTTGTTTTGACACATGGGCCATAACCCAACTAAAAAACGACTCTAATTGAAAGGAAAATGGTGGCGCTAACACTTGGTACCCATTGTTGTAGGAAAATTCTACTAAGTGTAGGTGATCTTCCCATTTAGATGGTTTTTCCATCATGCACATCTTTAGCATGTCCTCTATCACTTGGTTCACCCTTTTTATTTTCCCATCAGATTCAGGATGATAATCTGTGCTGAAGTTCATATTTGTTCCGAACACTTTGAATAATCCTTTCCAAAACTTTGATGTAAACTTTGGGTCTCTGTCAGACACAATTTTCTTGGGTATTCCATGAAAGCGTGCTACTTCCCTCATATGTATATCAGAAACATTGGTTTCCTTGTGAGTGACCTTCATAGGAATGAAATGGGAATCTTTAGTAAGCTTGTCCACCACCACCATGATAACATCATGTAGCTTGCTTGTTCTGGGCAATTTGGTGATGAAATCCATTGTCACCACTTCTTACTTTCACTCAATAATGGGAAATGGCCAAAACAACCCAGCTAGGTGTCTATGCTCAACCTTGAATTTTTGACACTCCAAAAATTTAGCAATCTACTCAACAACCAACTTTTTCATGCCTAACCAATAGTATTGGCTCTTGATTGTTGCAACTTTTTTTTGATATCCTGGGTGTCTAGCATAAGGTACATTATGCATCTCTTTCAAAATCGTACTCCTCAATTCATGAGAATTGGGTACATAAATTATGTTCATGTACAAGAGAATTCCATCAATTCCCAATTCATAATCTTCAACTTTCTGTTGCATTTTACCTTGCTGTAATTTTTCTACCAACTCTATGTACTACAAATCTACTTTTGCACCTTCAGAAATTATGCCCTTAAGATCATTTTGATACATGCTAATGGTTGTAGCATGTAGTTCATTCACTCTCCTACTAAGTGCATCAAACAATTTGTTCTCTTTCCCTTTGATGTGCTTAATATCAAAGTCATACTTACAGAGGAATTACAACCATCTTCTCTTCTTGTCATTTAAAGTTGCTGATCAAACAAATATTTCAGACCATTATGGTCTATCGTATCCTCCACTCAAACCTCTTTCCCATGAGGTAGTGCCTCCGCTTCTTCAAGGCATGAACTATGGCTTCGAACTCCAAATCATGAGTGACATAGAGGCTTTCATGCTCTTTCAATTTTATGGATTCAAAACATATCACAAACTCATTCTGAATGAGGACTCCACCAAGTCCTTCTTTGCATGCATCTATGAAAACCAAAAAATCTTCATTCGAGTCAGCAATCCTCAGAATTGGAGCACTGGTTAACAACTTCTTCAACTATTGGAAGCTCTTTTCACATTTTGTTGTCCATTGAAACTTCACCCCCTTCTTTTGCAAGGAAGTGATTGGGTGAGCAATTCTCGAAAACCCTGCAATGAATCTTTTGTAGTAGCCAGCTAGACCCATGAAGATATGACTTCTATCACATTCTTAGGTATTTTCCACCCTTTAATAGCTTCAATATTTTTAGGGTCTACTACTATCCCTTCTTTGGATATCATATGCCCCAAATAGTGAATTCAGTTTTGATAAAATGGGCACTTGCTCAATTTGGCATACAATTTGTGCTCTCTTAACACTTGTAACACCATCCTCAAATGGTGCTCATATTCTTCTTCTAACTTGGAATATACAAGGATGTCATCCAAAAATACAATGACAAACTTGTCTAAGTATTCCCGGAAAACACCATTCATTAAGCACATGAAAACAACTAGTGCATTTGATAACCCAAATGGCACCACTGTGAACTCATAATGACCATAACTTGTCGTGATGGAGGTCTTGTTGATGTATTCATATCCGATCCTTACTTGATGATATCCTGACCTGAGATCAATCTTTGAAAATATTCTTGCATCCTTTAACTGATCAAAGAGATCATCCATCCTTGGCAAAGGATACTTGTTCTTTATAGTCACTTTGTACAATTTTCTGAAATCGATGCACAATCTCAATGTCCCATATTTCTTCTTCATGAATAAAACTAGGGCTTGCCAAGGTGACACTTGGGCATATGTACCCCTTCTTTAGAATCTCTTTGAGCTACATTTGCAACTCCTTCAGCTCTGGTGTACTCATTCTGTAGGGAGTCTTGGATACTAGATATGCTCCCGACATCAAGTTTATAGAGAAATCAATATCTCTCTTTGGGGGCAGCCCTGGTATCTCCTTAAACACATCCTCAAAATCTTTCAGGACTAAGTGATTCTCCATATTTGGCACCTTATCCTTAGGTGCTTCCTCCATATGGGCTACAAATATTTTGCATCCCTTCCTATAACACTTCTTCAGCGGCATTGTTGAGATATCTTAGATAGTAACTTCCCATGGAATTCCTTGGGCTGTTCTTGGGTTCCCTTCCTCATCCAAACAAATAAATTCCTTGTTATGATAGTGTAAGACAACATGGTGTTGGTCCAACCAATCCATACCAATTAGACAGTCATATGAATCCAATGGTAGGGTGTTCAAATATGCCTTGGTACTTAGTCCATTCATGTCCACTGGACATGACTTAACCAACTCAGCAAATTTTATTTTATCTCCTGTAGCTAGCTGTACCAGCGAAGTATTCTCATGCTTGCTTCTTGGAAAATTAAATTTTTCCACTACCTTAGGATCTATATAGCTATGACTAGCTCCTGAATCTATTAAAATAGTAAAGGCATGGTTATTGATCATACCTTCTACTTCAATCACGCGTGATTGAAACTCTACTTGCTTGTTGTCCAGGGCTTCATAGATCCTTGATACACTTCTGCCCATGTCCTCCATTGTTTCTGTTTGTTGTACATTGTGGAAAACTCTTACTTTGTTATTTTTGTGAGTACAATATCTATATTTATGGTCTCCTTTACAATCCCAACATTTAATGGGTGCCTAACTTGGCCTTTTCCCACCTACCTCAACCATTTTTTTCTCTCTAAAAGATGGTTGTCCTTGAGGACTGTTTCTAAAAAATAGTGGGTTGTTCCCCTTCTGCCTCTGTTCCCTCTTAAAATTCTTCTTATCTTCAAAATATCTTTGGAAAGTAGGCTCTCCTTTATGTTGATCATATAAGAACTTGGCTCTCCTTATGGTTTCCTCCAAAGTCTTGGGATCATAATATTGAATCTTGTCACAGATGAAATATGGAAGCCCAATCAAATATCTTTGTATCTTTATTGTATCATCCTTGATGAAGGAGACATACTTCAACATTTCTTAAAAACTCCTTTCATACTCATCAATATTCATGTTGCCCAGTTTGAGTTCAAAGAACACTTTCATATTTTTATCATAATACCTCTTGGTCAGGTATTTCTTCTCAAAATGCTTCTTGAATTCCTTCCAAGTCACATTTTTCTTTCTGACGTGTTGCACTTGCACAAGGTGATCCCACCACATGGATGCCTTTCCTTTCAACTGATAAATATAAATTATTTCTTCTGCATGAGAAGAATAGTTATGTAATTGGAAGTACTTCCTCATGCCTAGTAGCCATGTATCAACATCTTCGTCCTTCTTGTTCTCTCCATCAAAAGTAGGAGGTTTGATATTATTCATTTCTCCTTTCAATTCATCCACCCCAGACCTCCTATGCTTCCTGATAGGGGATGTAATTGAGATTCTATGTGATCTCCTATTGGAATGCCTTTGGGAGTGATGATGATGTCTGCTAGCACTCCTTGATCTTCCTTTTCCCCTCAGGTGTCCCATGGCTTCCACATTTGTTGAAGCCACTCTCATTATCCAACTTATTTTCAATTCTGTCCAGGATTTTCATTAACTTCATATTGAAGTCTTCATGTTGTTCCTTGGATTTCATAAGCCTCTCATTATCATCCTTGTGGCTCTAGACATATTTCTACAATTTTCTGAGGCTCTCAACCATATTTATGTCTTCCTCCTTTCCTCCTCCATGTCCATTAGAGTTGGTTCCTTCCATACCCAACTAGACATTCATCCCTCCGATTTCATCCTCTTGACTGTAGACTATCTGTGTATCATCCATCACTCTGCACTTTGTGCTGACCCTAATCTGATAGATGTTAATTCTGCAAAAATGTGCAACCAACAGAACTTTGTTAGGCTAACTGTTCTTAATAATTTCATGAAAAGATGAACCATTCTGATTCATTAATATATCAGACTTATTTTCTACTAATTTCCCTAGAAATTGACTATTCAGATCTAATTTCTGGGTGGACAGTTATCCTCTACTGTTCAAGACCTTTCCAATGCATGTTTCAATGCTCAATTCTGAGTTTTCAGTAGGAAGTTATGGATACTTGAACAATTTGTCTTTTCAGTGATGCAATCTTGTACATGGATTCTTCTAACTCAGTGATCTAGGATCTATGTGACTCATAAAAGAATTGTATTAAATGAGCATAAATTAAAGTGTACCATAAAGAAGAAAAAGCTTAGTAATGAAGAGACATAAGCATCACACAAAAACTTGATAACGGAGTTCATCCTTGGTGGACTATGTCTCTAAGTCCTACTCTCAAATGGGTAGGCCTTTTTATTAACTCAAAAAAAGAATTTGGAAAAATACATAAGTATACCTCATTCTGGAATTAAGCCGCAAAATCTTTTCTCAGATAATAAAATAGACAACACCATTGAATTCGTGGCATCAAATTACCCAAAAAGTATTGTCTCCATGCCTCAATACGACTCTGGAACTCCCAATACCTTGAGAAATCTCCTCTCGGTTTCCATGCCTGTAACCTACAATTAATTCACTATACTCACCTTGTAAAATGTGCCCGACTGTACCGTTGAGTGTTCTCTTCTTGTCCATTGTAAAACTCAATAATTAAGTTTAAAGGTAGGTGAAATATCCAACAGAGTCGTTTGGCTCAATGGTTTGCAGATGCTATGTAAAGGTGTTTTTTTGGGGAGGTCTCGAAGTCGAGCCCGCGGGCCNACACACACACACACATATATATATATATATAGTGTTAACCACCACCAAGTTTGGAGTCCCATTTAGATTTTTTGGAGTTGGATTACAATGGAGGGTCAGCCACCAAATTTGGTGGGACCTCCCCTAGATTTGGTGGGCCACCTTTTTTATTTTTGAAATTTCGGTTACGAGCCCTCATTGGGAATTTTCCTACTACCATGTGGCAACCCATGACTGGGCCACATGGCAGCCAAACATTGACCCACACCATTCACCTATACAGTCACCCTGCCACGTCATTTGCCTACCACATTAGCATGACATGTATGGTACAGATGCCATGTGTCTTCCATGTTCCATACGGCCTGCCACGTGGCTATATAGACTGCCACATGGAACTTCCTCATTGGTCCACATGCTGACCTGTAAATTCTAAAAATGAGTGACACGTGGCAGCGTATAGTGCTCCACGTCACCATGATGATGTCGTGCTGACATCAACATAACATGTGTCATACTATGTGTGTTCCACGTACATTGTACATATGTTGACGTCATCTATACTGATGCCGACATCAACAATATAAATGTGAACTCATCCTTGTTGACTGGGCTGGGTTGACCAAAACTTTGGCCACAAATATTTTTTGATCCGTAACTTCGTTTGACGAGTCGTTTATGCTGTTGGAAAGATTGCGATGCACTCTTCACGATGATGTCAATTTCAATGAGTTTTGAGGACTTTGAATGTTTTTCCTTTCTCTATCTACTGAGGCCATTATGAGCTTCCTAAGTTTCTTCTGTGAATTTTGAGTTAGCCTTAGTCTTCTCTGGATCATTTTTGGATCATTCCTTCCCACTAAGAGCTTTTTGGACCACCAAAAGATTTCATCAATCAACATATAAGTGAGGGAAGAGTTCCCTCACCTTTTCCTTCTCAATCCACTTTGCCTTGCTTGGATGTGTTCCCTTTAAGCCTACTTGAAGATAATCAACATCACCCCCACGTGAAGTCCTTGTCCTTATGTCCAAGATGATATCTTCCTTCAACTCATCCAAGTACTTAGGAGACAACTCATCAAATGAAGGTATTGAAACTTCCTCACCCTCATCCATGATCATGGGAGGCTCAAAAAGTTTCAATTTTTCCACATTTACAATTGAATAGATCTGCATATAAGGTGGAATATCTAGATGAAAAGCATTGGTACCACTTTTCTCCAAAATAGTGAAGGGTTCATAACATATGGGCTTGAGTTTATTACCTTCACCCTTCAATCTCTCCTTGTTGATGTGAAGCCATACCTGGTCTCCAACTTGGAACTGATGATCAACCTTGTTTTTGTCATGCCGAGCCTTATACCATGCTTGAATTTTCTCCAACTGTTCCCTGACTGCTTGATGTACCTGATGGATCCTCTAAATGAACTTGTGGGCTCTATCTTCATTTGAATCAAAATCTCTCCCATATATCAAGTCCAAAGGGACCTTAGGAAAATACCCAAAACATGTCTCAAAAGGAGAACATTGAGTGGGGGAATGTAAGGCTTGATTGTAAGCATGTTGTACATAGGGTATTTTTTCATCCCATAACTTCATATGCTTGCTGTAGTAGCCTTGAAGCAAAAGTACCATTGTTCGGTTAACAACCTCTATACATCCGTCAGTCTTTGGATGGAAAGAAGTTCTCCTCTTGAACTTGGTGTCCATCATTCTCCACAAGCTCGTCCAAAAATCCCTAAGTAATCAAGTATCTCGATCCGAGATAATGGATGTGGGTAACCCAAAGTGAACCCAAACATACTGAAAGAAGAGATTAACAGTCTGCTCAAAAGTGATCTTCTTTCTACATGGCATTAAGATACACATCTTGCAGAACCTATCCACTACAACATACAAATAGTCATGACCCCTTTTCGAAAATGGCACTAGTACATTTGGGTCAAATTCCGATGGTGCGCTTGATGCAATTGCCACTTTATATTGTTAGGAGAATGAAAAACAATGGACCCCCTCAAACATCATTTCATATGATGTCTCTTTTCCGACGACAAAGATTTTGTATTTATTGCGATGTTTCATGTGGACATGTGTCATCTCGGATTTGACTGTCCAAACCCCATAGAGCCGTCGTAAGACTGATGTATTGGAGGTGGAAAGACTGACGTCCTAGATGTGGCAAGATAGACGTCTTGAACGTGGCAAGAGTGACATCTTGGAGGTGGCAAGAGAGACGTCTTGAACGTGGCAAGAGAGACGTCTTGGACGTGGCAAGAGAGATGTCTTGGAGATGGCAAGAGAGATGTCTTGAATGCGGCAAGAGCGATGTATTGGAGGTGGAAAGAGTGATGTATTAGAGGTGGCAAGAGAGACATTAAGAGGTATCATCTCTGACATGGTTGCTATGGGAGAGTCACTCTTGGAGGTGGCAAGAGCGACGTCTTGGAGGTGGCATGAGAGACATATTGTAGGTGGAAAGAGAGACGTCTTGGACGTGGTAGAAGTGATGTTAAGAGGTATCATATTTGACATGGTTTCTATGGGAGCGACACTCCAAGACGTCGCAATAGTGACTGTGTCATAGGTATTTAAAAAAAAAATACAATATCAATACTGAGAGGAATAGGTACATTAACCTTTGCTAAGATCCTATCCATATCAATATTTAAATCTATATCATCCATCTTAGGCAAGGTTGGTTGAGGAGGAGGACTAACTTCCAATGGTAAAGGGGGTCTTGTCTAATGAGGTTTAGGATCACTAGGATATGTCTCAGGTGTGTTATCACAAGAACTCACAATTGTTGAGCTAAAGTCCAAAAGCTCAAGTGCAATCATGCATAATAAGACTGCAAAAATATACTAGAGAGTAAGTCCCTGTTTTTAGAAAGGATCAAAATAATACTGTACTTTCTTGGGTGCATCAAAACAAGTGCCATCCAATACAAGATCCTATATACCAATGAGATAGCTGAGCAACATAAATTCCAGAGCCTTCACTGAAACCTCTAACAATTTGTTTGACATTTAGTAGACAATTATATCATCAATAATACAACTTGAAGTCATTGCAGGTATTTCTTTGTATCCTTTGGCTAGCACAACAACTTCACATATAGCATGCAAGTGTTCTGTATATATACATTGAGAACAAGAGCAAATTCATAGAATGGAAATTGTAGCAATTCGAAACAACCATATTAGATTTGGACTCCAGATATAAATCTCATAATCTCTCATGCCAAGACATTTGAAAATGTCAAACCATGTAAAATTCAATATCCCAATACTCGGTTAGAACAAGGGGCGAAAAAAGACAAATTTAAATACTTCAAAAACTATAGCAGATTTGGCCTGCAGATATACAACACATATATATTCCAAGTTTAGTTTCAAATAACAACCAATGTTAATGTTATATACACAACTAATCCATATAGTTTCAAATAACAATCAATTTTAACTATCATATACACAGTTAATCTGTGTAGTATATATATTAAGTGACTGGACATCACTGTCATTTTTCAAACATGATCCAAGAACATGACAGGCCAAAGAAGAATATTGTGAATTTGTTCAAATGGCTTCCTGTATTGCACATTATGAGGAAGGTGCACATCCAAACTGCAGATGTTCTCACAGATTTCAGATAGAATCTCAGGAAAATAAACATCTATATATCAAATTACTATATTCAAGATATACGCGATATGTTATCTAAGTCTACAGATGCATCCATTTAGCCATAATTATTTACACGCTCACATTCATCAATCCATTCAGAATACCTGCAAACATTTTCAGAAATACAAATGGCTAAGTCATCCATAGAGCTATTTATTACTCCATTGCATATTAAATCCCTCTTCTCAAGTTCAATAAGGATGACCTTTGTTCAATAATTCAAACCTCTATAAATATCAACTATTCAGTTGATCTAACTACACTACTAAAAAAAGGCATGTGCCAAAACCCAAACACTAAAATATATGGTTCAGAAAGCTTACACGCCAATGGGCTCGCTCAATGTTGTCAATTTCAATTAATCCAAGAGAGGATATTAAGTTCAGTAAGGGCTCAAAATTAGAAAAGTCACTTGTGAAAAATAATACTACATAAAAATAACCTTAGGAAAACACAAGATATTGCACTGACCATTTATTGAGGTGTTGAAACTCTCCTGACATATCCTACATGAAGCCTCCCCGATAAGATCTTTTCGATCCCTAAATGAATAAAAATGTGAGAGATGACAAAATTTCAAACTGCAAGGCTTCATATAGTCAACAGACTAAATGAAATTATAGTCAAGGCTTCATTTAGGAGTTCATGAAATTATTTACTCTATTAATCTTTACTAATTTCTTTTGATTCTGGTTGGATATTGCATTTATTGGAGGTGAGTATTTGTCTGTAACGTCATATGGAAACCTTTCAAATTTATTCGATTTGGGAGGAGTGGTGGGTGGAATTTTTGTAGGCCATATTTCTGATAGGCTTGATGCTAGGGATATCACAACAGCTAGTTTCATGTACTGTGCAATTCCAACACTCATTTTATATCGGGTTTATGGAGGTATCTCAATGTTTGCCGATATTGTTCTAATGATGATTTCCAAAATGTTTGTTAATGGATCTTATGCACTCATTACCACAGCCGTTTCAGCTGATATCGGTACACATAGCTCACTTAAGGGAAAATCGAGAGATTTGGCAACCGCCATGACTATTATAGATGGTACTGGGTCTGTTGGGGCTGCCTTGGGGCCACTTTTGACTAGCTTTATCTCTATAGATGGATGGAATGGTGTATTAATTATGCTCACACTTTCATCTTTAATTTATGGCCTTCTTTTGAGCCACATGGTTGTGGCAAAGATTGTGGACAAGATTGCCAAGGAAAAAGAAAGGTTTAGACAACAAGAGATTGCATGTAATACACAGGGTCTTTATATCTATATATATCTAAATAGTTTGTGGAGTTGCAATGTTGGTTTCATAGAGTACACATGAGATATTGTTGTAGGGATTTATTTGTAGTGTCATTAATCTAACACCCTCCTATCTCTTTAACGCAGGGTCAATCATTCAACCGTTGTTGATAGAGAGGAACTGAGATGATTTGGAAAAGTTCATGTAGGAGTTGTATCTCACTAATAAGAAGATGCAGATACTTGTATGTTTGGACCCTCATGCTGCAGAAATACAATGATTCTTTACCTCATTCTGTGGATGTATTTTATTTTGTCAAGCTAGAGAATTGGCCTTACCTACCTGATGAGAGCTATCGTGGGTCACAAGAATGAAAGACGATTTAAACTTAATTGGAAAGTAGAAACAATTGACATAGACAACATATTTTCCTTGATTTGTATTTCTTTGTATGTGATGTATTTGTGCTATGTTAGTTGTCATGGTCTGGAATATAGAACTGGTACCACTACAACACTTTATCTAGATTGATCAGTTATTACATTATGAATGTGGGCAAGTGATTGGCTCTTGTAGGTGAGGGATTGAAGAGACTGTTGCATCATTTTGCAATTGTCCTAGTCAAGAACAAAGAAATCCCCCCCCCACAAGAAATGGGGAGGCATGGGAAGGTTTTCATATGCATTATTTATTGCAGCTGCTACCATTCTGAGTATTTCAGCAAGGGAAGGTTTTCATATGCATTATTTATTGCAGCTGCTACCATTCTAAGTATTTCAACAATATTTTTAAAAACTCTTCAAAGATAAATTTCTCCCAACACTTTCAGACTTTGTATGAGATGATGTTGAATTGTAATTAAAACCTATATTTCCTTTGTAATTTATCAATTCATTGTCTATGCATGTATATGTTCTATTGATAAAATGTTTATCTTTAAAATAAGCCTACAAATATTTGAGCATTAAAAGAGGATGATGACTAGTGTGCAGACCCTGTTTGTCTAAACACACAAAATCTGCAATTTCAATTGTTCAAACGTGCCTACATAGAAATAATTCAAATTACTAATAATAAAAAAAATTATTCTACCCATCCATTCATATGTTGTAGGAATGATTCAAGTTGAATGATACAGAGTTGGAGGGATTTTTAATTGAAAATACAGACACGTGTATGCTCCAAAATATTAATAAAATGTATCGATGTAAATGAGTATGGGAACATATTTAGGTGGCGGAAGCATTCCTTTGCTTCCCTCATTCAAGCTTCTACAATCACATTGTAATGGTTTTATGTCCATTTCATTTTCCACTGTCTTTTCTTCAATCAAAATGGTTTCTTCTTCGATTTCTCTTGCCTCAAAAAAGGTTATTTTGATGGTCTTAGCTTGAGTTGAGATTTTACTTGGTTCTTTTTGTCCACCCAAAATTAGGCCTTCATTCTCGAGTCTATGCTTATAACTACACGAAGATTTACAATCTCTTGGATTCTCTTTCCTAGCTCTTGGTCATTGTAGCTCGTTTGTCATATGTGCTTGGAACTATTGCCTCTAGTATGTTTTTCAAAAACATTAAAGGGTTCTTGAAAAACAAATTGAGAAAGGTCCATAGAGAGTGAGCTTACCATGCGTGTGTCATTCATAGTGCTAGCTTCTACAATAGCAATGGAAAATGTTTTCACTTCCTTGGTCTTATGGACAACTATAAGCAACTTGGCCAATGTCTCAAGCTCCTTTTTCAACTCTGCTATTCTCTCCTTGAAGTGTTGGTTCTCCTCTTGGATCTACACATTGAAGCTCCATAGTTCTTCCAAGCTCTCTCTTTTCACTGCTTCATCTAGGTTGGCCTCGTTTCTTGTCAAAGTGTTAGCAACGACTTTAAGGTCACAAATTCAATGACTCTAATACCGATATGATTCAATATGATAAACATGGTACTTTATATCCCACATGTTTCATCAACTCATATCCTTCAAGAAAATTAAATTCAATTGTTTGTCTCTACAAGTATAATCACACTAAGATGTCTGTCTTCACATTTGGGTTGTCTCCTTGTTTCAAATCTAGTCTCAATTCCAAGTTCACAATGCAGTATGTGTTTTATTTTGAATATGCCAAAACATGCACTCTGGTTTATTTATTTTTAACTATGCACACGACACTTTAAACAACAACCACTATTGTAAAATATCCTTTCAAACACTAATATATGCAATAATATGTCAATGAATTCATATTCAAGAAGCTTATCAATAAGGAATCTGCCTAGACATTCTATGTTAAAACATATACTATGCAAATGTATCAATTACAAATCTACACATACACCTTAATGTCAATCAATACATAGACCCTATTTTTATTTCTGCTATTCAAATGTGCCTACATAGCATTCATTCAAATCTCCAATAATGAAACAAATTATGCCCATTCACCAATACTTTGTAGGAAGCATTCAAATCTTACAGAGTTTAATTGAAAATACAAACACATGTGCATGATCCATTGAGTCAATAAAATATATTACTGAAGATGAAATGATCTGATACTCCCAACAATGCAAAGAATGGAATTCGATGCAAAATGGACATGGTGTGTGATGAGGGAATGAATTTCCCAATGTTTCATTGAGTATTCACACCAAGTTTTAGTCAAAGGGGAGTGTGGGTAGCATTGTGGGGCATAGCAAAAATTTTAGTGACCACCAGGAAGTTGTTAATGTGGTGTACACATTGATATTTTAATTAAATCTACCCAATGATTTAACAAGTCACCCATTGAATAGAGACTAATATGTTGGATGATCTATCTGCCCAATGATTTAACAAGTCACCCATTGAATAGAGACTAATACGTTGGATGATCTATTGCATATGTACAAGTATTAATTTAATTGAAAACCCAACCACATGTCATTTAAACAAATAGGGAACAAAAGGTTTACTTTGGAAACTCAAGTGGGAAAACCAACACTTCATGGGTATTTTGTTCAGCTCAAGAAATAGTTACACATAGGTACACATAACTCACTTAAGGGCAATTCAAGAACTTTGGAAACTGTCACGACTATTAGAGATGGTACTAGGTATGTTGGGGCTGCCTTGGGGCCAGTTTTGACTGGATTTATCTCTACAGATGGATGGAATGGTGCATTCATTATGCTCACACTTTCATCTTGGCATCTTTCAAGTGCATGGCATCTATCCAGTGAAACCCAAAAATTTCAGTGATTATAGACAACACAGTCTAATGTTCTAGAGAGTTAGCAACGTTTCTGGCAATCAACATAGTGGAGTCTGAATATATTTAAAAAGGGGTCACTTTGGAGAAGAGATCCTAGTTTGACAAATCAACACAGTGGAAAACCATCTCAACCATAGTTTTTTTTTAATCAATTGTTTCCTCCACTTGTACAATTAACTCTCCTAATTTTTTCTCATGTGTACCTTCACGATCTAAATAAAATACCTTCATTGTCCAATGATCTCGGTACACATAGCTCACTTAAGGGAAATTCGAGAGCTTTGGAAACCATCACGGCTATTATAGATGGTACTGGGTCTGTTGGGGCTACCTTGGGGCCACTTCTGACTAGATTTATTTCTATAGATGGATGGAATGGTGTATTCATTATGCTCACGCTTTCATATTTCCAATGAAAGTAAGCATGAATCTAATCTAATATGTGTTTCAAGCAAGTGATTAGGGAGATAAAATTAGTTCATATTTGTGATTATCATGATTAAACTGGGTTACAGGTCGATCGTCCCCCTCCCAAGCTGCCTTCACCCCACAAACCCTTCTAAAAATAAGAAATAATTAGGCCATATATGTCCATAACAAATCATTTTACCATGCTAAAATACCAAGCCTCAACTCATCTATCTTGTACATATCGCATCCTCGGATCAAATTTAACAGGAAAACCTGATTTGGGCTCGTCCCAAATCCTTAATAGATAAAATTGATATTGCAATTATTAGAAAGAGATATTAATGTCACCTAAATTAAATTCCGTGGACAAGCTACAAGGTTGGATTTTTTTGTAACCTAAATGGAATACTGAATCACAATAACCTCTGGATAATTGCTAAAACCTATAGCTTATGGATTACTCTATGTTCAAATCACCAGGATTGGCAGGGGGATTCAATTGCAAATGACTCACGATACTTTTGCAAATGGCTCATGATTCAATTGCAAATGCAAATGGGATTCAATTGCAAATGGCTCACATAACTTTTGATATGGAATTCCTTTATAAGTTCTACAAAAGTACAACCCACTAAGAATGCATTAGATTTATGAGGTGGGTTATTTTGTGCTCATCATGTGATATATGTTACATGATTTCAATATAACAATGTGCTCAATCTCTTATTTTATATGAACAAATTAGAACGCAGTCAGATGAATTGATGCCAACCTTCCCTGTGTGATGGGGACAAAGAGATGGTAGTATCATGTGATATATTGGACTATTCATATCCAATATTTGTAGATATAAAAGGGTCCGACGTACTCCATCAATTCAGTTAATCCGTCGTAACAGACCTTTATTCCATCCATGGAAAATATCCTCAAACCATGTAATGACGATGGAGCAATCCGGTATATCCTTTTGTTTACACAAAAATTAGTGTTTATTTCAGGAAGATCCTTGGGTACCCATTGTTTCACTATATGTTTGTACCTCAAGGGAACCTTGATGTCGTCTATGCTCTCATGATCATAAGAACATGATCCCCCTTTCACAAGAAAAAAATCCATGCGTTTATGGAATTTTCTTCTGATATTCTCACCTCTAGTTGATCTCAACGTGTTAGACCTACTAGATGTCTCACTTTCTTCTATTCTACCTGAACTTCCCTCACTCAATGAAGATAGATCTGACAAATACCTATTTTCTTGTATGTCCTATAAAATCATTAATGACAGAAACAGTCAGTCAATCAAGATGTAACACTAGTTCATTACTAGTATCCTATTAGTATCACAGTAAGCTCATAATGATTACCCTAGTGTTACTCTTTCTAGTATCCTATTATGTTGGGAATTTTTCTCATGTAAATTTACCCTAAGAGTTTTTGGACAATTTAAAGACAACCCAAATAATGGCATTTCTGAAAAAAATGAACAAGAAAGGTGGAACTTTAACTCAACGAAAACACTACCCTCATCGGAAATATGAAACCAAGGAGAAGAAATGGTATAAAGGTAAAGGTGGCCTATACATGTCAAAAGGGAGAGAGAAATTGAGAGTAAAGT
>JASDQU010502565.1:0-19241 GCA_032191745.1 Picea mariana
AGAGAGAGAGAGAGAGAGGTCAACCATCCAACCAGTCTTCAAAATTAGGATTTGAATGGTACACAACTTACAAATGGCATAACTTTTAATTGGAAGATCTTCAACAAGCCAGTAGATCTAGAGAAGGTGAGGAATTTCTTATTAGGTTCATAAAATCCAATCTAAGAAGTTACATTTTACATTTTCATCCTCAAAATCTACCTTGTACAAGTTATTTTCAAGTGATTTTAAGAGGTTTTCTTGGGTTAGCATGCTCATTTAAAAAAAAATAGATATGTGTTCTGACATCTTTAAACAACACATGGATCTATCGTTCTGTAGGTAAAACTATAGTAGAGGAAGAATACATGGAATAACTAAATATGGTTTCACATTGCCTTGTTGGAAACCCCTGTAACCCGTGTTGGTACCCCTTCGAGTAGTACCACATCATACAATACTTGTATATGGAATCTCACTTCCACATACCTTTAGGTATATTAGAAATCCCCTAAGTATACCTAAAACTAGATTTAGATAATATATTCAACCATCTTGTTACTATAGTACACCAAGAACAACACTCGGGGATACCACTCTCAAGTACACGGGTAGTTGAGTAATACGACTAAGGGAATAATTGAGCCTCCTTAGTTAGTCCTCTGAGATATTGGGTTGAGTACTACTGTTGGAATTGGTGTGTATATCAAAGAGATATAACACCTGATATTCCCTTTTCCTCAGGACCCTGTAACCTTTTCTAGTGAGCTCACTCCTGATGGATAACCATAATTTGTAATAAAGATAAGTGTTATTATTTTCTCCAATGGAAAGGGGTACTTCAAGAAATACTACTCCTAGTAAACCTACAAAAATCTCACTCTTGACGTTGGAAGAAAATGAAGACTACAAAAATAGGCTATCCAAATTAAAGAACCAAGTTGATGAAATGAGTGGTAGTATGTTGAAGCAAGTGGATTTATTATGTGCACAAGAATTCCTTAAAAGGGAAATGGAAGATCAAATGAAAAATAAGATGGATGAAAATAGGGATCAAATGGAAAAGAAGATGGAACAAATGGAAAATATGATGGATGAAAATATGGATCAAATGGAAAAGAAGATGGATGAATTGAAAATTTCCATCTTACAAACCCTAGATGGGAGGCTTCCTAAAAGTGACATTGTGACTAAAGAGACTCATGAAAATAATGGTAGTATTCATGTTGAAAAGATTCTAGTAACAATAAATTTTTAGGTAGATTGAAATCTAATAGTGGAGTTAATTATGGACAGGCTCATAAGGGTGTCAGCCTTCCCAAGGTTGAATTAAAGAAGTTTGATGGAACAAAATTCTTTACATGGGAGAACCGAATAGAGAAATATTTTGAATTGCATAATATTATGGATGATAAGAAGATTATTGCCTTAGAAACCTTGCACTTTGAGATAAAAACCTATGAATGGTATCAATGGGTATTGAAAAGGAAGCCCCATTCTTATCATTAAACTTGGAGTTTATTTACAAGAGACTTAGAAGCATAATATGGAAAAGTTTGGGAGTAAGACTACTTTAGTAAATTGAAAAATAATCAAGCACTTAGGTGATGTTGAAGATTATGATTCAAAATTTCAGGTGTTGGCCACCAGGGTGGATAACATAAGTGATGAACATCTATTGGAGGCTTACATGGGTGGATTACAGGAATACATTAACATGAGATTTTCTTAAAACATGCTGGAAATATTATGGAGACTATGCAATTCGCTCAGCATATTCAAGCCAAGAATAGAGCTACACACAAACCTGCCATTGAAACACATGTAAGAATCAAAGGGCCATAGTGATTATTGAATCAAGGAGTACCCATAGCTTCATTGATAAGATATTAGCAGACAACCTCAATTGTTTTGAGTATCAATGACAAATTTTCAAGTTTTGGTTGTTAATGGAGGTAGTATTGATTGTGGATGAAAATGCCACAACATTAAACTTAGTATGGGAGAATAAAACTTGGAAAGCCCAATGTATGGCATTCCCATTGGAGGTGTATATGTTGTTCTGGGGATTCAATGGTTGAGAAGATTAGGTACAATTTCTACAAATTATAAGGAATTATTCATGAGATCTGAATTGGAAGGAATTCAATATGAACTCAAAGGGTTAAACTATGCACCTTCTTGGGTCATCAACTCTCATAGAATGGAAAATATCCTAAAAAAGGGTAGTAGGGGATTTGTGGTTAGACGTTATTCTATGGAAGTAAAGAAGGAAGATGAAAATATTCCATAGGAATTAAAATGCACCTTGGAAAAGAAGCGTAGGGTCTTACAAGAAATTCCTAAAGGGATACCTCCATCAAGGGATCATGGAAATCAAATTGAAATAACACCTAGAAGTACTCCTCCTAATAAAAGGACTTATAGATATCATCATCAACAAAAAGGGGAGATTGAGAAAATGGTATAATACATGATGGGTTCATGTATTATTCAACCAAGAAGGAGTTAACTTTCAACTATAGTAGTGATGGGGAGAAAACATGATAATTCTTGGAGTATGTGTCTTGATTATAGAGATCTAAGCAAAGTCACCATAAAGGATAAATTCCCTATTCTAGATATTCATGACCTATTATATGAGCTTCATGGAGTGGCCTATTTTACAAAGCTAGATCTTAAATCAAGATACCACAAAATTATATTAAGAAAACAAGACTTTCCCAAAATAACTTTTAGAACTCATCATGGGCACTATGATTTCTTGGTCGTGCCTTTTGGGATGACTTGTTCTCCTTCTACTTTTGAAATCCTTATGAAAAAAAAACCGACCCCAACTCAGAAAGTTTATGTTGGTTTTTTTTGATGATATAATTATCTATAGAAAACCATGGGAAGGCCACATTAAACATGTGGCTAAAGTCCTACAAATTCTTGATAACAATCAATTGTATGTAAAAATATACAAATTTTATTTTGGGAAAAAAGAAGTAGAGTATTTGGGTCATATTTTTTCAAGGGAAGGGGTTAAGGTGGACCCTCAAAATATCCAAGCTATTACAAAATGGCCTATTCCTATGAACATCTAGAGTCTTATAGGAGTTTTGGGTCTTACATGATATTGTTGGAAATTTGTTAAGAACTATGCATGCATTGAAGGCCTGCTCACATATCTCTTGAAGAAAAAATCATTTGTATGGAATGAAGATGCTAACATCCAACATTCTCACTCTTAAAATATACCATGTCTTCTACACTAGTATTGGAAACACCTGATTTTGGTAAAACATTCATAGTCAATGCCATGCATCTAGAAATTGAATTGGAGTTGTATCGACACAATAATGAATACCATTGGCTTTTGAAAGTAAACAACTAAAGGGAAACGACTTTGTGAAATCTACATGTGAAAAAAGAAATGAGAGTAATTTTACATGTAATAAAAAATGGTGGTAATATTTCATTGGGAGGAATTTTAAAGTCAAGATAGACCATGATAGCCTAAAGTACTTTTTGGACCAAACACTGTCATCAAGGGAGCAATAAAAAATGGGTAGAAAAAATGCAAGGGTTTGATTTTGAAATAAGCTAAAAAAGGGGAAGGACAATGTGGTCATGGATGCCCTTTCTAGAATAAAAGAAGGCTCAAGTTTGTATTCCATTACATCTTCCTTTCCTATGTGGTTGGAAGAAGCCCACCATGAATGGAAAAATGACAATAGTATGAGACAAACAATACAATATATAAAGTAAGGGATGAAATCTATGGAACATTGGGAGTGGAAGAGAATATTCTCTGGTACAAGGGTAGAATATTTTTGTGCCCTCAATCAAAGTTGAAGCAACAAAAATTAAACTCTCCAATGGCAACAAATTCAGGTTCCTAAAAACATATCAAAGGATCAAAAATTATTTTTTGGGGGAAGGAATGAAGAAAGACATCCAAAAATTTGTAAGGGAATGTCATATTTTCCAAATAAATGAGAATAAGTAAAAACTTCCCGGTTACTTCAACATTTATACATACCTAATCAAATGGCAATGGGTTACTTCTGGGCTACGCCCCATGGATAAAATAGAAATGATCAAACCAATCCTCATATGATGTAGCTGGGTAAATCCACTTTGGTGACTAGTATATTTGAGTATAAACGGAACAATAAGGTGGTAAAAAACATAATAATCCCGCTGGCCTAAACTGAAGAATACGGATAACTGATTTCAATCTCTCGACTATTTTACTATTTTTTTCTTGTAACTCCTCTGTATCCCATTTTTTTTTTATTTATGGCACAATTCTGAGTTGAAACCCTAGGGTTGAGATAAGTGCATGTGATTTGGGAGAATGTTTTTTTCCAATTGACATAAAAGTATCTGGTTATAAGAACTATTCATTATACCCTCAACTAGATACAGGTGCAATGAATTCTTGTGCAAAGTATGGTGCTATACCTTCCTATTTCTTGCAGCGAGTGAATACAGTCTTTAGAGTTGTCAACAAGACTGAAATAAGGATCCAGTCCTTTGCTCCAGATTTTCCCATCTTAATAAAAGGAGTCAAAGTTCCTGTAAATCTTTACTGCTTTGACACAGGAGCAGATGTCCTTTTAGGACAAGATTTTGTAAATAGATGCTTTCCATTTACTGTTGGAGAAAATTTTGTGCAATTCACAATTCTCAATAAATCCATTTCAGTCCCTAGCAAATCCTCCTTTGAAGTAAAGATCGGATCAGTAAAACCTTTGCCTCAGGTAGAAAGGTCTGCAGAAAAGCTTTCCAAAATATAGAAGATAGTAAACAATGCTGATAACAGCGGTCTTCAAGCCATAAAGGAAATCAAAGAAAAGATTGAAAAATATTGTACTTCTGACTATCCTAATGCATTTTGGAGTAGGGAGCAGTATTTTTTTTATCTTCCCTATAAAGAAGACTATACTGCCAGACCTCAAAAGGATTCTTCTAATAGCATGTCTCCAACAAAAATAGAATATTGCCAAAAAGAAATTGTTGAATTATTGCAGAGAAAACTGATTGAGACTAGCCGAAGCCCTTGGGCTTGCCCTGCATTTTGTGTGAATAAGCATAGTGAGTAGAAAAGAGGAAAACCTAGGATAGTAATTAACTACAGAGCTCTGAATGTTGCTTTATTACCATTAACATTCCTCTTCCATCTAAAGATATGCTATTTTCCAAAATAGGCAAATGCAATGTATTCAGTAAGTTTGATCTCAATAGTGGATTTTGGCAAATAGGCATAATTCCTCAATACATGTACAAGACTGCATTTGTTGCCCCTCATGGACAATTCCAATGGAAGGTAATGCCTTTTGGGTTGAAGAATGATCCGTCTAAATTCCAGAAAAGAATGGACGACATTTTCAGCCACTTATCCTTTGTTATTGTATATGTTGATGACTTGTTAATTTATTCTTTAGATATTAGATCCCATGTAACACATTTGAGAATTATTTATGATCATTTGTTCAAGCATGGTCTAGTTCTCAGTAAAACCAAGCTATGTTGGGAAAAAACAAAGATTGAGTATCTGAGATTAATTCTATCTCAAGGTTGCATAGAGTTACAAGATCATGTACTAAAAGCATTATCTGAATTTCTTGATGAAATTCTGGATACAAAACAATTACAGAGATTTCTGGGTAGTCTCAACTACATCCGTCAGTTCTATGATAATCAAGCTAAGGATGTAAGGATTCTACTGAAAAGACTAAAAGGAACACTACCATGGAATTCCAGTATGACTAAGGAAGTCCAACTGATCAAACAGAAGATCCAAGATCTTCCCAGTCAACATCTACCTAATGTCTCACTACCTCTGATCATAGAAACAGATGCTTCTAATGAAACTTGGGCAACAGTTCTGTTACAGAAGAGTAGCCCGCAAAAGGAAGAAGTTTGCATGTATACCTCAACCTGTTTTACAGAACCAGAAAGCAAATACCCTTCTTCCCATAAAGAAATTCTTGTAGTTAAAAACAGAATAAAGAAATTCTGGCACTTTCTAAAACCTGTTCATTTCACAATTAGAACTGATTAAAATCATATGAAAGGCATGCTTTCTAACCAACGTCTTTTGGAACAGGGAAATAACAAAATTCTAAGATGGAGTCTCTGGCTTTATAGTTTTGATTTTGATATTCAATATAATCCAGGTAAAGATAACTGCATTGTTGATTTGCTAACAAGAGAAGCAACCCCTAATCAAATCAGAGAAATAAAGATGATGGCATCAAGTTCATACATTGCACCAACAACCCCTCGTGGTTATTGTTGGGTCCTAATATGTAATAATTGTACATTTTATTATTGTTTTGATTGCTTGGAACACTGTATAAAATCCAGCCCTATTTGTAAATATATTTTGAAAAGATGGGTACAAACCTACAACCATTGTATCCCAAATAACAACTATTTTGTTCCAAGTTCTAAGATGTTCAGTGGAACAATCACTGGAAGTCCCATGCAAGGCCAGAGATATATCTATGTTTATAGTATGTTCCTAAACTATACAGACTAATGTGCCATATTCCAACGTGTAAAATATACAGGCTCATGTTGGTTCCTTTTTTAATGTGATACTTTTACTCAGAACCAAGCATGGTGGTCTGGTTGGTTTCTCACCCTTCTATGGAAATATTGTCCCAATGATGTAACCTTCTTCAGAACCATGAAAGACTCATTTAAAGTTTGGTTACGATCAGAAGTTGAAGAAGTTGCTCATTATAATGGATGGATTGTATTTAATCTATCCTTTCAAGGCAGTGATATACTTGAAGATGAGATAGAGCCTCTTGATCCTCCAAGATATACAGTATCAAGTAAATTATACGGTGATCTTTGTGTACCTGATGAAGATTTGATTCCTGCTATGCAAGGGTCCCCCTTCTACAAATGCTTCAATGGTCTTTCACCTTTCTCTAACCATTTTGGGTCACCTCCATCTAGTCACATCAACTATGACAACGATAATGATGATAGCATAGATTCTTTTGATTCAATAGCCATTTTTGGTTCCACTTGAACTCCACTTTGTATTTGGTTTGATTTATTTAGAATCTCGTGTCTTTTAGGTAAAAGTTGGAATGGGTCCCCATATGGCTGAGCCTTTAAGGGACGAGATAACAGGTAGCATCCATGATGTTTTGAGTTTCATGTTCAGTGGTCAACTTGGATGATTATGCATGTTTTATTAGTTGGATCAGCTTTGCACTATCACTTTCACCATTTTTAATTCCCTCTTCCATTTTATCCTCTGAGTAGGTTCTTCCATTGTGGTGGCTTTCGAAATGACCCAAACTCCTTGATCCACAAACAAAGGGTCTCGCTTCCACTAAAATGAAAAAAACTATATGGTGGACTAACACCGAAGACATAAATGATTGGTAATCTTCGCAACAACGTGTCCAAGATAAGACATTACACATAAAATAATACAGATTCCAAGACTTGTGTAGATAAACCAAGGAGTAGGAGACTTTGAACGTCAAGATCCGGTCCAACCACTATATCAAACGAGTGATGAATATACCTCAACAATGAATGTCACTTTAGACACCAGTCTATGCGCATTTTTTCATCTTCAGAGAAGTGTTTACTGCCTTATTTATTTGCAACAACCCCAGTAACCACAAATTTGAGAGAATTGATGGATGACACAGCTTCCATTTCATGCATTTTGGTTATTAAGGTTTTAAACCCTAATATGCTCTGGAATAATGCCATGATCAGTTAGTGACAATCTAGCCTTGCAAATAAATCCTTTATAATAGCTGGAATTGTTTGATGGCATGGGCGAAGAACGAAACAAGACTATGAGGATATGCATATGCGTCATCTCCAACACTAGGATAATAAATTTGGTAATTAGAGAATTATTTAGAAAGTCTCAATTTAATTTGTACTAGGTTTTGATTTGGCTAGGTAAGGTTTGGTAGGTTTTAAATAGGTTTTAAATATAGGATTTAGGTTCATGATTAACAATAGACTCTGCAACATAGGGTTTATGATGAATTTGATAACATCCTAGTTTAAATGTTCTAAGAAATTTTTTTTTTCACCAATATTTTTTGAGGACTTTTGTCCGCGATAAATTGTTTGATCAACAAATTTGAGTGATTATTCCACAGATTTGAGTGATTATTTCTGTATAATCTGAGTGCCCTAAGGATACTTTAGCATGTTGAATCCATTTCTGCATTCAGAAATGGATTTTAAACAACAAAAAATAGTGATTTCCTCCATATTTATGTCTTCCACTTTCAGCAAAAAAAAAAAAACATTTCCTAAAAAAGTTAGATCATATGATAACATGACATAGGTAAAATGCATGAGTTAAAGCTTTAAGTTCAACATCATGATTATGAATAATGTTAAATGATCCATGAATGGATGACAAAGTGTCATTGAACCAAACTTTCCTTTAAAATAATCAAACAAAAGTTAAATGACAAAGATTAGCAAAATTTAAGAAAAATTTAGAAGAACATTTTTCACCTACAACATATAGATACAAACTATATTTCAAAACTAGATATAAAGTATATTATAAGTTACAATTAAATGTCAATGTTACAGTAAGATGAATGCACATGGAACATATTGGATNGTTAGAAGAACATTTTTTACCTACAACATATAGATACAAACTATATTTCAAAACTAGATATAAAGTATATTATAAGTTACAATTAAATGTCAATGTTACAGTAAGATGAATGCACATGGAACATATTGGATGTGTACAAACCTGTTACATGTAGCTCCATCTTTCTCTTCATTAGACTTGGCCTTAGTTATGTTGTCTTTCATGAACAGGCCAAAGACATAGGACATACCCATTGCAACCTCAACACATTGATAATTACATCTAAAAGGAGATATTATTCTACTTAATTACTACATTGATGGCTTTTTTACACTTCACATATTAAAAACTAATAAAATTTGAAAATTAAAAAATTGCAATAATAAAGAGAATTGTGAATAAACTTTTATTTATTTTCCAAAGTCTTTGAAGTTGTACCTATATTTGTTGTGTTAAAAAAAGTTTGTTTTATCAACTTAGAGATTAGAGATCAAGAAAAGTAAGTGTAACTTCACCTCCATGTAAATTTAACAGTGCCTTTGCACAGGCTACTCTTATCAGGGTATGAGATGTTTTTTCTATCAAGTGGATTACAAAACTAAATATTATATATATAAAAAGAAAGTGATATATTACAGTGTTAAAATTATTTCATATGCCACATTGTGCCAAGTATTCTTTCTGTTGTCACCAAATTACTGTTATTTCTATTTGAGAGACCCCCATGAGATATAGCTTTGCTCTCTTTCAAACTCAAAAAAATCCAGTATCCATCTCATCCTGTGTTAGCAAATCGTGGACAATGTTGTGCGAGCGAATTATCTCAATCTTTAAATGCTCGTCGGGTATTTAGGTGGTTAAACGGCGTTACTCTTAACATTTTATATTAATTACATTTTAGGTTTAAAAATTAATTTTATATTAGACGGCGTTACTTTTAACATTTTATATTAATTACATGTATAACATATAATCGAGTATTAGTATTCATATTGTTATTCCAACCAGTTTTATTGCTATTCCACGAGTTTAGATTGTTCACATTGTTTTTCTCTGTGCACTTTCTCTTTCAATTTCCTCATTGTATTTTCACATTGTTCACATTGTTTTTCTTTGTGCATTTTTTTTTTCAATTTTCTCATTATATTGTCAATTTATGTCAATAATATTTAAAGATTTCACCAGTGGTGATTCTACTCTAAGTAAAAAGTAAAAAAGATGTATGCTTCTCAGTTATAAAGTAACCAGTAACAATAAAATTTATGTTTTCCAGTTATAAATTGAAAGAGTAATAAACAATAATAAGAAATAAGTTTTAAATGAAAATAAATAATAAGAAACATGCTTTGAATTATAATATTTTTTTGATAATAATAAAAAATATGTTTTTAATGAAAAAAAATAATAAGAAACGTAATTTGAATTATAATATTTTTTGATATTTTGAAATCTAGTACTTTCTTAATTCTAATAAAAAGAATAAAAAGAAATTGTATATTTACTAAAACTGTATGGTTATGATTTTGAATAAAATTGAAAACAAAACAATAAAATATTTTTAATATTAAATAATGAAAAAAATACATTTTTAAAAAACTAAGTTAAATGCTATAGATTTAACTAACAAAATTCATTGAAAACTAATAAAACCATTTATTATAATATAATAATGTTGATCAAATGAGTAATAAACTCATGACTTTACAAATTTAATCTTTCAGAAAAAATGAGTAATGCCAATTACCTCTAACTCCTGCCAGAACAGAATTAAGCAAGAAGATAGAAGAGTACACCAAAATTCCATTACCAATACCATACTGTAATTCAGAATCAGAATAATATTCTGGTGGATACTCGCCCAGAAGATAACTACCAACTATCCACTTCACCCAAACTAAAACATGCACAGTACTGTATAACCACTTCCCAAATACCTCTATACCTAAAGTTCCCATTATTACGCTACTTGCTACCAGGCATATTATTTCTGAAAGTATCACTGCCAAAACCAAATTCTTAGAACGACGAGACAGGTACAAATGCAAACAGTCCATCGCCAACATAATTCCAATGGATGCCATCATCACTACTACTCTAGATTTAGAGAGTGGTATGGGGTGACTATCATACCATTTCCCAACGCTTCCATTAAGTGCAATGAGCACAACCCATGTAATAGCGCAAATCAAATTAACAGCACCTATCATAAACGAGAAGGTTCCAAGAGTACCTCTAAAGGTCAGCACATGGCAGACATATTTGGTGGGACTAACCTTGGACTCAGCTTTGGTCAGAAACGCATTTGGAGCAAAGCCACTTCCTTTACTGTCGACAACATAATCTCGTATAGCCCTTCGAGCTACGAGAGAGCTAGAGAAGCCATCAACTCTGAACCAGCCAGTTAGTACAAGGTTAACTAATACTTCTGCTAACCTTGGCACTATTAAAGGAGGAGTGCTGAAATTTTCCACGGCACCTGTTGTGTCTCTGACTCCGAAGTATGTGCTCAACAGTTTTGTCCAGTAATCATGCCCTGATGGACAAAGTGGAATGCAGATGCATTTATGCTCTTCTTCTTCCTGAAAAATATGATTAAGTGTTTCAACAACTGCGGATCTCTTGATTTTTGCGATCTTGTACTCACCCTCTGTCATTATCTTCTCTCCGAAGTCCTGGTTGCACCCATGGCAACCCTTATCCAGGCATTCCTGAGCTGGCAGTAGGAGCAGGTTGTCCGACAGTCGTTTCAGTGTTCCAGGAATCTGAGCAGCAAGCAAGATTATTACCTCTTCCACTGTGCCGAATACAACGCATTTGCATCTGTGCGAATTTACAGGAAAACACTGCAGGATGGTGGAGTGCACATTATACCCATTGGAGACATACCTCATGAACTGCCTGTTTTCCTCGGATGCAATAGATTTTACAGGGAAACATTGCAAGATGATGGAGTGCACATTATACGCATTGGAAATATACTTCATGAACTGCCTGATGGAAAGATTCGGGGTGTGGCTTGAGAACATGACCACGGAAACTTTATGATATTCCTTTGATGTGGTCAGTCCAAATCCATTATTTATGTCGTCAAGTTTGGGACCTCTCATGATGGCGAGAACATCCCTGGCACCCATTTCCAAATCAAATCTTCCTCGTAACAAACTTGTGACGAACATTGCCAGATTGCCTATGCAGGCAATTCCTACACTGGGAAGATTATTAACAGAGCCGGTTACCTCTTCACCCAGCTGCATCTGTGCTAAAGCAATATTAGATAGCCATCCGAACCAGACAATCAATTGAACAATTACCAAGTGGATCAGGCGTTGGCTTCCCTGCCAATTCTTGAATAAGCCCATTTCAAAATACAATCCAACGGGAACAGAGAGTCTTTCCAGGCGGTGAAAGAAAAAAAACTACTCAAAATCCATACTCTGCCCGGAATTTTTATAAGAGTTGTGGTGACCCACGAGCCATGACTTTCCGTGCTGTGCCGTGTGGACTGTAATAGCAAAATAAAATTCATCGCATTTTCTGATAGTGGAAGACCACCGACTTTCTTGTGGACGAACACCTTCGTCCACCACGATATTTCTAGCGGGCGACCATGACATTTCTTTTTTTCCATTTCATGATTTCCCTTTTCACATTACATGTCATGATTTCTTCACATGGAGAATTGCTATACACCTGTCACACCATTTTCTATTGGTGGAAGACTATCGACTTTAATAGTGGAGGATAATTGACAGCAAAAACTTTAAAAAAGTTGAATATTTTGCCAGAGCTTTATGTCAATTATCAAAAAGTTGCCAGAGCATTACGTCAAAAACTTTAAAAAGTTGAATATTTTAAAAAGTTGAATATGAGCATAATTGACAATATGTCAAAAAGTTGAATATGACATAATGCTCTGGGAATTATGTCAATTATGTCAAAAACTTTTAAAAAGTTGAATATTTTGCTGTCAATTATCTTCCACTATTAAAGTCGGTAGTCCAATATTAAGCAATATTATCTTGCTGTCAATTATCTTCCAATATTAAAGTCGGTAGTCCAACTCTTATCTTCCAATATTAAGCAATATTAGATAGCCATCCAAACCAGATAATCAATTGAACAATCAACAAGTGAATCAGGTGTTGGCTTCCCTGCCTATTCTTGAATAAGCCCATTTCAAAATACAATCCAACGGGAACAGGGAGTCTTTTTAGGCGGGAACAGAGTTGTGGTGGCCCACGAGCCATGAGTTTCCGTGCTGTGCCGTGTGGAATGGGAGACTTTCCGTGTTGTGCCTGTGGAATGTAATAGAGATGGGTGTGGGCTAATTCCGAAGCCTTCCCGTTGAGCCAGTGAATAATGACTTTGGAATCACCAAGTAACCGCATCTCATTGATATCCAATCTTTGTGCCAAGATGAGTGATGCCCATGCCCCCATTAGTTCTTCCTTAGTATTAGTGCCTTGCCCACAATTGAGGGTCCAATGGATAATAGAATGAAAGTTAAAGAGGATTTCCCCGCCCCCCCCCCGCCCCACAGACATTACCTCCTTGTTGCACAGCTTCGTCAAACCAGGCGATGACTCTGTCAGTTGGAAGAGTTACTTTGATTCTGCGAGTGGGGGAATATTTTGCTTGAAATCCAAGAGTGGCCACCGCTGCTAAGATATTGTTGACCACCTGGAGAGTCGATGGGAGTCTCTCTTCAAAGATTGTTGCATTTCTAACAGTCCAAATGTTCCAGCAAAGATGTGTTGGCAGCGTAGGATAGGATTGGTAAGTAGAATGCCAAGTGTTGAAGCAATGGCTCACCGAGGTCCTTGTCCAGTTCTCAGGAAGAATTAAAGCATGTACAACCTGTAACCAGACAACGCGGGTAAACTTGCAATTCAAAAAAAGATTAAGAACAGTTTCACAATCCAGTTTGCACAGAATGCACCAATTAGGTCCCGCCCAGCCTCGAGTCTGAAGATTTTTCCAAACTAGGATTTTGTTCTCTGTGAGAAGCCAGTTAAAAAGCTTGATCTTCATGGGGCAATCCCACTTCCACAGCTTTTCCCGCCATGCTTCATCTTATTTTTTCCAGAGCTTGGCAGCAATCGCAAGGTATGTGTTTTTGACAGAGAACTTACCTATTTTGTCCCCTCTCGTCTAGATAAGGGAATCCGGCCGCTCTTGGAGGTGGATACCTGCTCCTGTTAGATTCTGAGTGAATCGATCCCATTCTGCCTCAAGATCACAGTGGAGCTCCAATGTAGAGCCATTTATCCAATTTTCTCCTATCAGTCCGCGACAATGAGATTTTTTATTTGAAACAAAAAAAATAATCCTTTCAGTGTAATCGGTCCATAAGCGAAGGGGGAAGCATGGACTTGTTGCCCATTCCCATGATGGTATCCCGCCCAATTTCAATCAATGATCCAGTGCCAGGTAAACACGCTATCCACTGTAGTAAGATCGAGAGCAATTTTAAGAGGTGTTTCCACGTTTGTGAGCCTCTCAAAGGAGATGTCGAGGCTGATTTGAGCCAGTCGTGAACCGATTGATGAGAAATGTATTTGTCTTTTATTACCTTGCTCCATAAGCCCAGAACCATCAAAATTCTCCAGAGTCTATTCGTCGATAACGCCCTATAAAAAATAAGCAAGTTTCTCAAACCCCAACCTCCCAACAATTTGGGTTTTGAAACCATCTCCCACCTGCAGAGATGGTAGCCTATGTTATGTTTGTTGCCATTCCAGAGGAAGGAGAAAATCAGTTGTCGAAGATTCTTTAGAATAGATAGAGGAATGTGTGCCAGGGCCATCCAGTACACAGGAAGGCTTTCCAAGACATCCTTGATTAAAATGTATCTGCCTCCCAGCATTAACATTCTATTACACTAGTGAAGGATTCTATGTTTGAACTTTTCAATCAACCATCTCCAGTCCTTTGCAATATAGCTGGTTGGTTTGATGTGGAATCCTAGGTAGCTGAACCCTTCCGCTAGATCTCGAGTGTCGATGCCAAATAACAAATTTAGTTCAGTCAGGATCTTGTCTCGAGCTCCCGTAGCCAAGAAAGTTGACTTTTGGCAGTTGATCTTCAGACCTGAAACAGAGAAGAAAGTGTTAATGAGTTTGTAAATCTCTATCCATTTAGACAAGTTTGCAGTGGTCATGATGATCGCGTCATCAACGAAGAGTAGATGCAAAATCTGTATCAGTCTTGAGACTTTAATCCCTGTCAGGTTGCCTTCCGCTTGAATTTTTTTCAACAAAATACTAAGACTCTCCAAGACCGGGATGAAAAGAAGGGGCGACAGGGGACAGCCCTATCGAAGCCCTCTCTCACAGTGGAAGACTTTGGTTACTTCTCCATTGATCAAAACAACAAAGATGGTCGAGGAAATATAGCCCATCACCCAATTCGTGGTGACCACCCCAAAACCACACTGTAGTAGGATGAGGCGCAAACAATTCCAATTGATACAATCAAAAGCCTTTTTGAGGTTTAGTTTTAGGAGGATGGATTGGAGATTTTTTGTCTTTATACTGTGAATGCACTCCTGTGCGATTCCAATAGCATTGAGAATTTGTCTCCACTTTAGGAAACCAATTTCCTTGTCTGGCAGTGCTCGAGAGAGGATGGGGCGAATCCCTCTGGCTATGATCTTGGAAATAATCTTGTAGCAAAGATTACAAAGCGAAATGGGGCAATATTGCACAAACTGTCGAGGATGATTTGTTTTTGGGACCAGAACAATAAAAGTGTTATTTAGTTTTTTTTTTACAATCCCTTTGGTTCTCAAATCCTTGATGACGTCTAGCAAGTCTTGTCCCATTAAATCAAAGTAATGGAGGTATAGTTCCACATACCACCCATCGGGTCCCGGGATTTTTTCTTTCGTGAAGCCTTTGATCACCTCTAAAATTTCCTCCTTTGTGCAGGGAGTTTCTGGGGCTCTTGCATCTTCATCAGTTACCATTCTTGGGAAGAGTCTGGTTGTTTCAATCTGAGCAATAAGGTTGGATGCATTTTCTTACTGGTAAAAATATTTGAAGTGATTAAAATTCGCCTGTTTGATGTCTTCTGTTTTTTTATGAAGCCTCCCATCCTCTTCCTCTATTTCCCACATAAAAAAATTATTCCTGCGGTAACTGGCAAATCGGTGGAAGAAATGGGTGTTTTTATCTCCACTGGCAAGCCATAACGTTCTACTCTTCAACCACCATCTATCTTCTTTCTCTCGGAGGATTTTATTGTGGGCTTCCTCTAAACAATTCACTTTAAAATCGAAGTCAACAAGTCGGGTGTCTTGTGCCTTCAGCTGGTGTAGTTCCTCCAATTCACATTCTATTCTACACATCTCTGTTTTTTCCTTGGTCTTTTTTTTATTTTGACCAAATTATAGAGTTGGATTTTAAACGAGTAAGTTTTCTCTCCAGATTGCCCTGAGCGTCCCTTGGTATCGTAAGGGAGGTATCAGACCACATCGATCTTACTATCTGATCAAAAGAATCCTCCCTCAACCAAGCAGGATTAAACTTAAAAGGGTATTTTTCCCTAGGTCTTCTGTCTCCTAATTGTAGGCAGATAGGGGCATGATAGGAGAGAAAAGGTAGGTCTACCTAGGCCCGAATTTTTCAATTAGGTGAAATCAAGTCTTCTACCACCAAAAACTATCAAGTCTCTTTGCAATGCCAGTTGAACCCGATCTCCCATTTCGCCAAGTAGGCATCACCTCCTCCGACTCCAAGTCCACTAAAGTATTTTTGGAGAATAGTTGCTTGAAAAAATCCGAGAATGGATCTGCCTTTTCCCTTTCTCCCCAAATCTCCTTGGTGCTAGTCATTAGGTTCAAGCCTCCTGCTATGATGAGTTCCTTTACCACCAGGAGGCCTAAATGATCTAGTCTCTCCCAGAAGGATATTCGATCAGCGCACAATCCATAGATGTTGAGCAAGGTCAACTTAGTCTTCAGTTCTAAGCAAGTACCCGTGAGTAAAATCCCTCTTGGACTTAGCACTGGTGTTAAATAAAAAAAGGTAAGATCCCAAGAGGCCAGGAGTCCTCCCAAGTTTCCTACTGATCTTTCCACATAGACCATCCAATCAGGTCGTAGAGAGTATAGAAAATTTCTAGCTGCTGCCGCATCTACTAGTGTTTCTTGGAGAAAACGAACGAGTCTTCTCAAGGAGTCGTCGCATGGAAGCAAGTTTCAGGGGTCCTCATACCCCTCTAATATTGAGGGATAGGAGGATCGTGACTTGGCCTGGGTAAGGGCTTTTAATCCTCTAAGCGCCCCTAGATAAAATACAGTATCTAGTGAAGCCGAACTCGAAGCCTCTGAAACTGCCTTTTTATGCGCACTACGAGTTTTAAGTGGCAAAAGCTCCAAACCTAAACCCCTGGACCAAGAAGGATCAGTCTCGGTTGCCTTCCTCTCTCCCGGAGAAGAAAGAATGTCGCCAAGGTGGTTAGTGGGTTGAAAAATAGTCTTACCATGGTAAGTGGGGATGGGAAGGGAGTCAAAAGGAGAGGTGGAGGCTGGAGTGAATGAAGAAAGTAGGTTGTCTAGATCTTGTTCAGAATGAGGCGACTCAGAAAATCCTGGGAGTGTAGTGGGGTCTTTCTCTTCGCCAGGGGATTGGGGTGTCGGGTCATCCGATACCCAAGATGTAATAGAGGCGCTTAGGGAGACAGGACCAGGCGATGAAGGGGGGGAGTATAAGGAGGATTCAAACTCCAATGGTCCAGACCCTAGAAGCTCAGGGTTCAGAATAGAAGAAGCCAACGAGTTAATAGTAAGCCTTTCCTGGGCAAAGAGAGTATTGTATAGCGAGGGATAGAAAAGTTTAAGCTTACCTACAAGTGATTCATTTGGTGGTTCGGTGCTTGTGTCCCTCCTCTGATGAAAAACCACCGCTCCCATCGGGTCTGGCTGTGTATCATAACCATCCGAATCGATCTCCTCCTATGGGTCCATCTCTGTCACGATAGGAGGGAAATTTGAGCAATCGCTTCTTAGATGGTTTGTTCTTCGACAATATGAGCATCGAAAAGGGATACCCAGGTAGTCTAGGCGCTAATCTATGAGAAGGCCCCTCCATTTTATCTCCAACATCTCCAGCAGCCTAGCATGGATGTATATTTCCACTAGGACCTTTGTCATTATTCTATCTGATGCAACAAGAGAGAGTGTATCCACCCTTAGGAAATGTCGTAAAGAGGTTCCAATGAGTTCAAGTGCTTGTTGGTTCCAAATATGAAGAGGGAGTCCCGGTAGAAGGACCTATATATGTCTGTAGTTGAAGTATTCCATAGATGGGTTGAAGTCGATCCTCCATCTCTTGAGCATTAGGCTCCCTCCCCCATATGCCCGGAACTTATCCAGGATGTGAACAATGTCCTCAGGGTTCTTAAAAATGAATCCTAGCCACTCGTTTTGGAGTATGTGGACCTTTGGGAGATATCCTAGAATAGGTATCCAAGTGGTTGTTATCCATTCCTCCAGTCTCTGCTTACATTTATCCTTGTAAGCTAGCCTCCCAACTAGGGCATAGAGAGCCAGATTGCAGGCTTCAGAGAGTCCTATGTCCATCCCAAGCACAAGTCTGGGATGTTTTTGTTTTGGCTTCCAAGCCCTGTGCGTCTTCTTAGTAGTGCAACTATTGTGTAAAGTAGAAGGTCCGCCAAGTTGACTGCCCACCAGTTGGATGTTCCCACCTAAATTCCTACCTCTCTGGCTAGGAGACAATGGAGCTCCCTCATGTATAGACTGTGGATTAGTTCCTCCAGTAATAGAGTATAATGGTTGATAGTTCTGAGGTGGAGTGGGAGGAATAAGGGGAAAAGAATCGGTAGCAGGTTTCTTGGGATCATCAAAAAGGTGTGTTCTCCGGTAGTGGGTGCTAACGAGCTCATCAATCGAAGCTAGGACATCTGGTTGGTCCCATGGGTCCTCGTCCCTGCCTGTTACTGGGATCCGAGCCCGCAGTCTCCATACCAGAATCCTCTAAGTCCACTAGTGGAGAAGGACTCCTAGTAAGCAGACAGTTAGAGGTTGTAGAAACTGACAAAAAGGAAAAGGGTTGAGGAGAAAACTAGAGACGACTTGCTCCATGAAGGTGGGTCCAAAACAGAGGTTTAGAGGTTGAGAGAAGCAAGGATTCCAAGAATAAGGGCCAGGGCGACTCTTAGTTCTCCTATCACAACTGCAGAAAAGTAAAACAACAAGGATTTCTATTTTGTCAAAGAAGTCTTCAACAGAGAAAAAACAAAACAGTCTACAGCTAATAAAGATGCAAACTCTTTAAAACTAAATGTTGATGGATGACTGGTACATCAGCCAGATTCCAGGGGTGAACCAGTTCCACCAATGTGCCTCCTCCATCCAGATTCAAATAATAAATTTTACTTCATTTCATTCCTTATTACATTTAAGATTTAAAATTAAATTTCAACCTTTAATATGTTAACCTTTGATTTCATAGATAATTATAGACTTAGTTATGGTAAGGGTTTGGAAACTTTTTATCTTATGTTTTAATTTTTTAAATATATATTTAAAATAATTTAAAATTAAAATTGTTAATTATTATTAAATTTATAATATAATTAAAAAATTAAACACAAAAATAAAAAATAACAAAATTTTAATTATAATTCTAAAATTGTG